>JAZHYW010011863.1:72500-112548 GCA_037355805.1 Ixodes ricinus
TCCAGAAGTCATCCTAAAATTACCGACGTAGCTGAAAAATAAGGTGAACTACTTCTTATTCCTCATTATGAATCAGCATTGCCACGCTATTGAAACTTGCAATCGAGTTGCGACCACTCATTCGATACGGTTCAGGACTTCACAATTTCTTTTATCAAAACTTGGGAAACAAACAAGCAACACGCCGAAGAATATTTTCATGAGAATTACAGACAAATAATTAGCAATACAGTTAAATCATCTTTCTCGTGTTGTCTTGGGACGGGTTGAAAACAATGCCGACACCAGCCGACCTGTGAAGCATTATATAAATTAGCCCCATTCTGCAGCTCCGTATATTCTACGCTTCGTCAGCGTACGAATCCCTTCAATGCAATCCAAATTTTGTTGTGGCATGATTAACTTTCTTCGAACTCGAACCCTGGAGAATTCACTACGAAGGTTATCCGCCATTCGGATTTCAACGAGTGGTACATCCCCTAAGCAGTACGAAGGACGCGGAGGCAAGTAATGCACTGTGATTTACGCAAAAAATACTGTTTTATGGCAAACACCAGCATTTTCTGTCAATTGGAGAGAGATATATTATGTCAGTTTTGTTTCACGCAAAATTCTGTTATAAAACAGACAATCTCTTTTAATATTTTGTTATAATAATGAAAATCATTTTCGTTTCAAGAAATTTTCTGCTTTGTAACTTAAACAGGTATGATCAGTTTATTCGGGGAAAAAAGTCCATTTTCACTTCTTACAAACATTTTCTGTAGAAAAAATAGAAATTTTCTATTATATGTATGTTATTTAACAGCTATTTTTTACAGTGTAGGGTGCCTACATGTTTCCGCTCCGCTTTAGGGTGGCGCCAAATTTCGCTAAACGTACACAACGTTGAGTTTCTGTAGTCTCGACACACCGGCAACATCTGGAGGCCACTTCCGTTTCCGTTCATAAGAGAAGTCGGAGGCTCGGCGGAGGGCGGTCGTCGTGGCTGTCGCTCTCTTTATTCGGGATTTTCATATTTTGAAGTTGCGAGCCGGGAAGTGTGCGTTGCTTTTATCGAAACGCGAGTTCCCACACAAAATGGAACGCAACGAATCCCGGACAAAAGCTCACCGGACAAAAGCTCACCGGACAGAAGCTCACCGGACAAAAGCTCACCGGACAAAAGCTCACCCATTTTTTCACAGACCCGGACAAAAGCTCACCCAATTTTTTCACAGACCCGGACAAAAGCTCACCCCGAGAAAATTTCACGTTGGTCTTAACACCAGTGCGGACAACTTAGGTGCATGCGTGCGACACAAAAAGGCAACGACAAATTAAATCTGACAGGCGCATGGTTTGTTGATTTTAATAGAAACAAGTTTATTTATCGATTGGTTAGAAGCGAATGCAGTCCCCTGCTAGCTCCAGCAGTCTTGGTAGATCTCGATGTATATGCAAGCCCTCGCAAATATTTCTAAGACGACTCTGCAGGCGCAGAGTGGTTTTTTGCGCCCGCTTTACTGTGGGCTCACCTCTCCGGGTTGTGTCAGTGCCGTGGCAACGAGCGCCTGATTTTGCTGTAGGCATTCAATCAGCCTCAAGACGCTTGGATGGGCGTGGCCGACGAGCTTCTGGAGCCCGGCACTCCATCCTTCGCAGGTGTTGTTCATCCGGTCTTTATCTTGAAGAGTGGCGTCGTAATTATTCCACCGCACCGGGGGAAACTCCGGTCGTCGTCGGCGCAGAGTCAGGCGAAGGGAAGAATTCGCTCTGGGTGCCGCCGCAGATGGAACAGAAGCATAACGGAAGCGGCCGTTGACATACGTGCAATCAAAATAGTCCAGCAGGTAGCCGATGTCACCGGTAGACTTTTCCCTGGTGGTTAGTTGTTGTGGAACAAGCTGTGGTGGAAGGAACGCGAGCCTATCTAAAATCCCGCACAGTTTTCTAAATTGGTCATCTGTCTTGTACTTTTCCAAAAGGCCAACTCCCATTCTTTCAAAGTATTTTTAAAAATTCGCAACTCATTGGTGGATGGGGTACAAGTTCTCCTAAAAATGGTCCAATGTCCATCGCGTCCGCACTTTATCCAAGCCCGTGTTTCGCCCGGGTAGCAAAAAACAAAAATCGAGGTGAGCTTTTGCCCGGGTCTGTAAAAAAACGGGTGAGCTTTTGTCCGGGTCTGTGAAAAAGCGGGTGAGCTTTTGTCCGGTGAGCTTTTGTCCGGTGAGCTTCTGTCCGGTGAGCTTTTGTCCGGTGAGCTTTTGTCCGGTTACCAACGCAACAGACCGGCTTTGAACGCCGAAACCTCGCCGTCGGAACGAAAGCGGTGAGCGCTCCCTAGCCCTAACGAGGATAAGCGGCGTAGTCCGGGCGCACGACCGGCGAGTATGACAAAATGGTCGACGAAAACAGGGGAGGCTGCCTGGTAACGAGGTAGGCAACACTGGTTTGTCGGCAACAGGTATCACGAACGTTGTCGCCACCCTAAACAGCGGAGCGGCGGAAACATGTAGGCACCCTAGTCGCAACGCACTCGAACGCAAATGTATAAACCAGCCTTTAGAAGATAATAACACACCCGCAGGAAAAAAGGTGATGAACGCGCTGCGCGCTTTCGGCGCGGTGTTTTGTCTCGTCGGCCTCTTAGCGTTGACTATGTACCGACGTAATGACATGTGTAGGTTTTTGTTCCGTCATTGTGGAGTGGTTCGACCTCGTAGTAACCGATACGTGACTTTCCAAAGGAACAATTTTGACGAAGGATGATTGCGGCAAACATTGTGTACCGAGATTTCCAATGCGTCGAAGATTCCTGTGATCGAAATTCCCATCTGAAGTCCCAATCCTTCTCCGAGTGGCAGAAACACATTTAACATTATCCCTGTAGTTTTCTTTGTGTGTTTTTTTTATGTCAAAAAATTACCCGGACTCGATGGAGTGCCAAACATATGTTTTAAACAAATACTCTGAATTGTGCTCTCTTTACTGGGCAGCCATATATGAAGAAATCACTGTGTTGTGGAAGCCCTCCACGAGACTGGAAATCTCGAAAAATATAATTCCCGTACCAAAATCAGGAGAAATAACGAAGACACAAAATTATCATCCAATTTCACTCACAGTGAAATTGGATGATAATATGTAAAATTCTTGAACACGTCCTTGCCAAACACATTATAACGTATACGTTGAGAACAATAACCTCGTAGGAAGTCGCCAATATGGATTTAGACGAGGCTCCTCTACTGTTACGCAATTGATATAGGTGGTTCATGACATCAGTTTATGCATTGACAATGGTGGGCAAGTTGATGTTGTGTTCTTGAATTTTGCTAAGGCCTTCGACCGCGTGTCACATCCAAAGCTGCTTCATAAACTCAAGTACATACTGAACAGTTATCGAATTTTAACGTGGCTTGAAGCTCATCTTATTGGCAGAGAACAGTTTGTCCAATTAAATAATGTAACGTCAGACGACCTATCAGTAGTGTCAGCTGTACCTCAAGGATCTGTCTCCACTACTGTTCATTTTGTACATCAGTGACATGAGCCGGGGATTTGAAACTGAAGTACAAAATTAAACATTTTGCCGACGGCACAAATATATATTCAAGAATACGAACATACGATGGCCAGAAAACATTAAGTGAACATTTACATGAATTGACCGGCTGGTGCAACGATTGGCAAATGGAAACCAGCAAAACCAAAATTGTTTACACGAATGTAACGCGGAAACCAATATCAACACATTTCAACGACAGTATAGGGGGTATGCCTTTAAAAAGAATCCAGAAATTTAAATATGTGGGTGTCCCTTTAAATTCAAACCTAAACTGGAATTCACGTGTGGAAAATGTTTGCAATACATCATTAGATAAATATTGGACACACAGACGGAAATTATCATTCGCTACTCAAGAGCTAAAACTGACAGCATATAAAACACTAATCTTACCAACGCTCGACTATATGCAAGCCCAGTCAAAAAAAACATTTACATATACAAAGAAAAAAAATCATGAACTTGAAAGCATTTAAAGTAAAGCGGTCCGTTTCATTTTTAATCGGTATACATATCTACAGAGTCCGTCTCCCAACTGAAATCACCTGCAAACCTCCTTCCTATTATAGCACTAAAATGATGTTGGGCTAGATGAAATTATTCTTCAACTTGCTACATGGTCAATATGTTATGATTATTCACAAATATGTAACCCACGAAAACCCTAGCTGATTGTGCGACTAGATCCAAGCACACCAAGTACATTACCCCTCATCGCTTTAACACAGACTATTTTAAGAGCTCCTTCGTTAAATCCATTGATCACTGGAACTGCCTGCCAACGAACGTTGTAAATAGTGTGAATGTCTGATTTTATAGATCCCTTATTATCGTATGTGTGATGCTAGCCAGTCTATGACATCGTGCTCAGAGTGTATATACTACAGTTAACGCACTGATCGTTGGCTCATAGCTGAATATATAAACCCAATTAAAAAATCATGTTATACATACAAATACAAAAAAAATCATGAACTGTCATCTAAAGTAAACTCTAACATAGCAACTGTAAGTATGATATATATATATATATATATATATATATATATATATATATATATATATATATATATATATATATATATAACATTAAGACTTTTGCCTGTTTTGACTGTGTAAGGGGCGTAGACATACACGCTATTTACAAACGAGTCGGCGGTTGCACACACCTGCAGGTGTGGCCCCTGCGCTGAAATAAGATACGCGCGTGACGTCTCTGCGCATGCGCGTCCTGCCGACAGCAGCGCCACCGCAGCGGCGTGACGTTGGAGCCGTGTTTCGGTGTGTATTTACAAGGTGTTCCAAAATAAAATGTACAGTGTTTTTTTAACCGCAAAAAAGTAAAATGTGAATCGCCGAACGCTCATTCTCCGCCCAAATATAGCACTAGAGGTCCGAACCAGATGGCAAAGTTTCAGCAAGAACCGATATCTTATTCAAAAGTTGTATAGGATTTTCTGAAAATTTCAATGGGGAAAATGGGGACTTTTTTTTCGCCTATTTTCGTTTTCTGGCGCCATAGAGCTCCCATGTATTCGAGAGCTCTGACGGCCGCCATTTTCCCCGTTGAAAATTTCAGGAAATCCCTGATAACTTTTGAATAAAATAGCGATTGCGGCAGCTTTATTACTGGACCGCTCCACTCTAACGAACGGCCGGTCCTGAGGCTACACGGCCTATTTGAATCTTAGCAAAAATATCGATGAATTAACAAGAATGATTCGTCGTTTGTGTTTCACAGGATGGTGAAATTGGGTGCAGATTTAAGTTTCTTAAAACTTGTATATACTACACAAGCGCGCACTTGGATACACATTTTACAGCCAACGACAGCTTACGCAGGCCGTCGCCTATTATGATAGCAGTTTCTTGCTACGTGATTCCTTCTTCAATCTTCTTATCCACCGACTAAATTAAATTAAATAACAAAAAACAATTTGAAAAAAAAAAGAGTTCCGTATATTAAAAGAAACAAACGCAGCCGTTTATACATTGCCCGAGATATAGAAACAATGTAAACAGCATCAGCAAACACACAGTGAAAGGCAGCGGTGTGCGCGCCTTTCACTTCTATAGCGGGAACGGCCCCGTAGATCGTTTTCGCCGTTCCGCAAAGCTCGCCGCAACCCACTACGATACCCGGAACTCTACAGCCAAGGCCATCGGCGCGCAGGCGCAGTATCGGTTTCTTCGTTGCGGAGGGCTTTGCGGAGGGGGAAACGCGGTCTACGAAAACTCCCTCCTATTTCACAACCGGCAGGCAGATATGTAATACTTGACGATATCTACCCGCCTGTTTGTCCATTATCTCGGTGCAAGCTCGCATAGCTTGCACCGAGATAGGGTTCACATATCCGTGTTGCCCGGTGTTTTTCTTTTTTTTATCTATCGATAAGCATAATGCAGACGAGTGCTCGCACATTTCTTCCTAGCCATTCAACCCTATCCTATGATGTGACACTCCTATCATGTGACACTCTTACCCGAGTTCATGATTATATTCTTTCTCTTTCGACACACCTTTCGCGATTTTACTTTTATCCGTTGCTTTTCGACTTACAGTTTTCGACCTTCGCCGATAAGACGCCGATAAGGAAACGTCGATGTACCTACATGGAAGGATATTTGGTTTGAGAAATCACCGCAGAAAAAAAAAAGCCCTATTCGCTGTTTGTCGTTTGTTGAGTTTATTGCGGTCTCTACGGCCGCGGGGTCACACTGTTCGTATACATCCTACAGAAGCAGTCTGCCGACACGAGTCACCGCAATGTCCGTGGTTCGAATGCCGCCTGCCAAGTTTCCTCCTTGAACTCGTTGCCAGGCGGCATTCGAATTACGGATCTCACCTTGACTCGCGTTCGAATCTCTGTGCAGACTGTCCTTTGTTGGATGTGCAAGAAGTGTGACCCCGGCTTAACAGCTTAGGGAGAGGCAGGGCATGGCGGCATTAGCTCATAAGAACGCCAAACGCGAAGCGAGAATCGCGAAGGTGACGCAGGGGCACACAGGTGGATTCTGAAATTGTCTATTTATGGTGATAACTCAATCTACGAGCTCTAAACATCACTCCCCCTCCCCCCCCTCTCAAAGAAAATTTTTTTTGAAATTACAATTGGGGGCGGCCGATTTTCTTTTTAAAGATATAATCAAAGGTCGTGACCACGCCCCTCCTGCTGCGCCTTGGAGCAAATACCGGGAGGGCGGCGACGGACGGCGTTCTCAAACAATTTTTGCTGTATTTACGTGTTTCACATCCAAAAGTGTTACGTTTTTATCAAAATATAATGCGCCACGCGCCTAAAAAAAAAAAGAAGGCAGTATTAGTACTGTTTGGTATGTCCACCCAATTAACTATTTTCATTGGTCAAGTTTTATGGAGGGAATGGAATCCCGAGAATCCCCCTCTCTCCCCCTCCCCCCTCCCAAAAGAAAACAGTGCCCGTGTGTTTCTATTGCTGTGAGCTGTCAGCCATTGACGGCTGAATACAATAAAAGGGGGGGGGGTGCATTATAATATTCATGCATCTTGTTTGGTACCCTTGCAGAATATTTATCCACATTCTATAGAATTTCTATAGAGAATATTGTATAGAGTCTATAGATATTGTAATGAAAATTGATGTATCCACTTCTTTATCCAGCGTCTGTAGCTTTTTGGCCGCTTTTTCTGATGACGTTTTATAGAACGTAGTGTACAGAGATTGGATAGAAACTGTACAGAAAATAAAACAAAATTCTATCAACTTTTCTATTCCAATCGAAAATTTGACAGTATTTCGATGGAAGAAAAGGATAAGGAAACCTTCCGCTTTACTTGTTTTATAAATTATAATACATCCCTGGAAACATGCACTCGTCACTTGTCGTGTGCACATGCGCAGAGACATCCCAAATACGTGCACGCGCCACGGAGCACTCAATAGCACTATAGTAATTCAGTGGTGTTGATTGCTCCACCGCCTTTACCCTACATTTTAAAGGGCATCATTTGAACGAGGGCCAGCTCAAAAGTTTACGAGTTTGTTGCTTTTTTTTCCTCACCAATATTTTATACGAGATGCGGTTTCTTAGGGTTGCTGATATCTCCAACTTTATAAAACAGGGGTCGGCAAACGACATCAAAAAGCCCCCCCCCATCACATACATATACACACACACACACACACACACACACACACACACACACACACACACACACACACACACACACACACACACACACACACACACACACACACACACACACACACACACACACACACACACACACACACACACACACACACACTCACACACACTCTCACTGCAGCTTCCTCACACAGACTCAAGAACCACACGACAGTTTTACCCAGTGTTGTAAATGTTAAAAAAAAGTAGCAAAGAACGTTAATGGTCACTAACAGATAAGAGGAACGTGATACCGACCTACGTTACCTACAAATAAAAGGAACGCGTTACCGTTCCCGATGAAAAGTAGCGCATATTACTTTTCCGCTACTTTTTTTAAATTATGAATGAACGCGTTTTACTGCTTTGACGGCACAGGTATGCATACGCGCCGCATTTCAAGAAGCATATTATGTTCATGGCGAAACTGAACATAATTAATTTAAATTTTTTAAAGGTTTCACTCAAAAATTTACATGGCTTGGCGTCTAAAAAAACGAAAAAAAATTGAAGTTTAATTTTTTTAAAGTCTTGTCAACAAGTAACGAGTAACGTAGGTACGTTACCCGTTTCTGTTTTGAAAAAAAAAAGTAACGAGTCTGTTACTGCGTTAGCGAAAACAGTAAACCGTTACCAGTAAAGCAGTTACTTGTAACGCGTTCTATAGCCAACACTGGTTTTGACCTCGCATGGGAATTGTCCGGCACCCCGTACTTGGGAAGAGAAGATCTTCACTTCCTTTTGGCCTCTCCTTCGACTGCCCCTTTCGCGACTTTTTCGTCCGGCCCCCTCCTTATTGTCGGCTTCGTGAAGATTCGGCCCACCGCTGAAAAAAAAATTGCCGACCCCTGTTATAAAACATTGGCAAAAGGCGGTAGTTATTTGACACAGCCGGAAAAGCATGCCTCCTGAAGGAACCTACGACTGGCTGAGATGTCGCTTCTCTGCACTGCCTCTTATTATATTCTACCGCGAGTAAATATTCTAGACATATGGCCACAGGAAGTCTATTAAGACGTTGTGATGGAAATTCGATAGCATTTCTATCGTCCGCATTCTATTCGCAACTTCAATAGATGGCGGGGCGATTGTTCCAAGATGGCGGAAGAGACGGGGATATGTTTTCCAGGATTGTTCGTACGCCTGCTCGCTGATGCTGGTCAGTGTGTTTAAATTAATTTATTCGGCTACAAATACGAAACGATCAGGGCGGGAACATGTCACAGGTGACGGAGATGCTGACGTCGTTAGGAAAACGAGCATGTTCACTTTTCAAAAGGTGCGGAAACCTCAGTTTCAAGTTGATTTCTAAACATTGCGGAGCGATTTTTGGGCGCCGGCCACGTTATTGTGTGTGGCAAAAGATATTTCGAGGGTGATGAACATCATCCTGGTGTTTGCACTCGTACCTGGTCACCAGCGCGCTAAAAAGTGAGCCGCGCGGGGTGCCCTTCAAGCTCTGGAAGAGCAGCGTTCACGTTGATTTCTATAAGTATAAGGCTCACAACTCATTGCACTCCGTCGCGGTTTTAGTGCGTTGCAACACGTTATCAACCTGCGCCATGGTTACTAATGGGCCGTTTTATTATAGCGCGTGAACGCAGGGTATACCCAACGTTGAGCATACTGTATACGGTGCGACATTGCAACCGGCATCTCGCGCCCCGCCTTTGAAGCGTGGTTTTCAGCGTTACCGTGCCCACAATATCCTTTGGTAACGCTATGCCAGAACTGCATATTAATGCCATCAGCGTAATCGTGGGTTTTATGCATTTCTTTATAAAAAAATATATTCGAATATTCTACGCCTGTGTACCGTGATATTCGAAGTGTCCCGACAGCTCCCTCGCCAAAACTGCCCACTCGTCACGAACTGCTGGCTTACACGCAGCCCTGCCACAGAACTAGCAGCGATCCTTCTCGCCCTCGAGGCCGTTCAGAAAGGCAGCACCAGGGGCGGCAAGTGGATAATCTTGGGTGACCCACAAGCAGCGCTCTCCATGCTAGATAACTTGGAGAGGGCGCCACCACTGGCATGAAGAATCGCAGCAAAAGCGATGGCATTGGAGCAACTCGGACACCAGTTCAGGTTTCAGTGGCTGCCAAGCCACTGTGGCATCAAGGGAAACGAGATCGCCGACCAGATGGCCAACTTCGCCCACGATGGGCCCTCTACGCCCACATCCAAGGTGCCCCCGTCTGCGGACGCCAAGCTCCTTGTGGCGAAGGAGATCGCAAGTCAGCACCCAGACGCAAGGATGGCACAAGGCGACCACCCTGCCCGGCTCCCAGCACGCATGAACAGGGCACCGGCGGCTGTCTTCCCCGATTTCGGACGGGCAGCGCCCTCACCCCCGCATAGATAAACAGGATGAGGGCCTCTATAGAGTCCAGACTGCAACACTTGTGGAACTCGCGCAGATGACGCCCACCTCCTCCGACAATGCACCTTCTACGACACAGAGAGAAGGGCACTCCAGGAAGAGTACAGAAAACTCAACCTACCCTACAGCTCCCTGGAGGAGATCATCAGACCACGAGGCACAAACTGCACCAAAAATTGACCGCATCTCCACGTGGTGAATGATGTTGGTTGGGGCGAAGCTCTGGTGGTGCTTGTCTGCGTAGACGCTGAGCCGCAGCCTGCCGAGCCTTTCGTTCGTTTGCATCCATGTCAGAAAGAGAATGTGTGGTATGGAACGTGGTTATATACGCACTTGAGCATTTGACCGCAGCGCCCTCTCGTCTATAAACGTTGAGCCAATGCATGCAAAGTTAAACGCGATTATATACGCCAGGGGTCTCAAACACGCGGCCCGCGGGCCGCATGCGGCCCGCGACTCTCTGGGATGCGGCCCGCAAGCCTCCCGCGGATTCGAGCCCCCGTTCCAATGCCTCGAGCGCCATTAATAATAGTTCCATATTGTCGATTCATTTTCACTTGAAAAAGAGCTCTGCTCATATAACCTGCTCACACATTTTGTACTATTCTGTTTTCTTTTGAACAAAGTACTACTTCACCTAAATATTTGCTTCTCGGCCCTTTCTCATGTAAGTCAACCGCAACGGCACTACCCTTACTAGCCAACAAAAGCGAGCTCTTTGCTCAGGGATGCACCTCGGCTGCACAAACTTTGGCTCAGCATGAGCAACTGCCAAAGATAAAGCTATGAGCTCGAACTTCTAGCTGACAGAAATACATTTAAAATGGAAGTATTTTCTTATAATGCTGCTATAATAATCCCGAGGAAAGAAAAAAACTGCCATATGAAGATATTTTTTATGCCTGTTTAGCCTATTGATTTGTGCGACGGGTCAAGCACATTGTGCTTGTCCTGGATCCATTAAAAACTGCCAGTACGTTCGTATTTTAAATCTTCTTATAACATCAGGCGTGGGCCCAATGTAGTCATATATGCAGATGAAAGCTAAAGATGGCAAAACGGTGAGCTTACAAAAAGTAGCAAGCACAAGGTTCCTTCTCTAGAAACTCTATGGGTGATACTGGGACAATCGACGTTTGCACCGTGAAACAACATTGCGGTTTGTTTATATTTTTGTCCCAAAGTAGCAAAACATTGCCCCGAAGGGACAGAGCGTTAAAGGGTTATGACACGGAAATTAAACGGATAGATTATTCTTGAAATGGAATGCTCATATGCTACTTAGCATATACACCAAGTTACGCGATTTTTAGAGCTCTGGTAATTGCAATATTCAATTTACGAATTTTTCTCATTTTCATCTGGCGACCAGGCAACACTGCCCAAGTTAGTCACACCATGGCGTCCATAAACCACGTGACCATGAACGCTCTCTCATTTTAGGCGCCCCCATGATCGCCCAGAGCTCTCCTCGCCGCGGTACGAACAAAACCGCCCACGCAACTCGGTAACCTGAAAGCTATTCTCGCTCTCGCCCCCAGCCCGTTGACCTTCAACCCTGCATGCGCCTGCGAGATATCCCCGAACGACGGTGACCACGACGAGTTCGTCCGTAACTCGTCGTCGCTGGAGCTGGTCGCCAGCGAGGCGCAGTCAAAATGAACACCTTCCAACATCTCTTGATAGCAATCACTCATCGCTGCTGCGATCAATGTCGAAAACTTTGACAAGGCGAGCGATGCCGTATACGCAATCGTCACGGACCGCATGCTCGAAACGTGGAAGGTAAACGAGGAAGCTGAGGCTCGAGACGCCAAGAGAGCCAAGTCTGTGAGTGCGTGCAAGGGGACGCCGCGCTGGAGGCTGGCTACGTCACCAGCCCCCAGCTCCGCCCGGACCTGCTCCTCCGAGGGACCCGTATATAAATCGATTTATCCACGAAACTATCGTGCCGTTTTCAAAACAAATTAAGCAGGATTATAGGAACATACAATGGGTCCTAGCAGTACAGTTATCTCACGTTTTATTTGTGGCGGTGTCGTAACCCCTTTAACGGAGAAGGGGGGGGGGCTTTCTTTTGGCCCTCGTCCTTTTGGGGGTGAACAATCTGGCCCCCACACTTGAATGAGTTTGAGACCCCTGATATACGCATTTGACCGCAGCGCCCTCTCCTGTATAGACGTTGAGCGGCTACATGCAACGTTTCATCCATGACAGAAACCCCAGGTCGTCCTGTCGCTGCGCAAACAGATTTCAACATTTTTTTTTTTCATCATTTTTTTCATCTTTGTTTCTTTTTTTTTGCCCTACGAGCACGTGAACTCACGAGCTCGTAATTCTTTATCATTTTTTTTCTTTTTTTTTTGCTTTACACGAGCACGTGAGCATGTGCTCACGTGCTCGTGAGCACGTGATCTCACGAGCAGAAGCACGAGCACCCGACGCCGGCCTACGGCGGACGGCGGACGGACATACGGACATGGCTAGCCCCTAAGGAGCTTCGCCACTAAAGAAGGCGCTGAAGGCACCGGGGAACTACCTGGACGAGACAGGATTTATCTCCGTCCTCTAAAGTAAAAGGCAACAAAGAGAGAAATGGTGACAATAGCCTTTCCGACAGACTGACTCATCAATTCTGCTCCCTGTGGTCAAACTAAATCAGGAAACTACCCTCTTTCGCCTACATCGGACTTCCCCAATCACCATCTAGGCGACTGGAACCTATTCAAACCAGCCTTGCCGATGACTACGACCATCACAGACCCCCTGCCTTCAAATCAGACTTCGGCGGTTACAGAAAAGACGAAAAAAAAAAACTCCCTTCCCCCTCTTCTACTACCCCCTTTTCCCCATTTTTTTCCCAAGAACCCTTCCCCTCTGACTGTGACATGGGCGTCTAAGTACGCCCCAACAACAGTCGGTTTCCCCCCCCCCTCCAACAAAAACGCATACTACTATTACGCATAAGAGTGCTGCCAGAATCTGCCTTTATAATCACGTGAAGGAAGGTAGTACGAGTCTTTCTTTTGGAAGTGCTTAGAGCAAACGGTCATGTCCCGTGTCACGACCTATAAGCGAGTACGACGCGAACCCATTCCCGACGTGCGTCAATCACTCGACACAGCTGAGCGAGCAGCTCTCTTCTACTTTCAGGAAAGAATGTATACCTCCTGTAGATCGTACGGAAGAGCTTTGCACTATACTAACGGGAGCTTTTCGTCGAGCACGTTGAGCACAATTTGAGCTGGCAAGCGCAGGACCCGAAATCCACAACGTTGTTACGAAGCGAACACAATAATTCTTATATAAACGCACTCGTTTTTCTTTTCCCCTTTTTTTTTTTTTTTCGTTGAAACTGCATGACGTACGAACACGCCGACCGAAACCATGCGGTAACAGCAGCACCAAGGCCGACACTCCCTGTCACCGTCTCCGCCGCCGTCCCCGCTCCTCCGGTTCTTCGTTCGTCCGCTAGAGGGCGAGCGGCGTGCTGGAGTTGCGAATCGACTTCGGTCGAAAGAAAGTCCATAGAAAATCTTGTCGAGAACTGTGGATACGGTACGTGAGTGGATAGTCGTACCCACCACGTGACAATCATAGCGAAGGAGACACATTCGTATACACGTCAACGTTGACCGCGTCTCCTCTTTTTCATCTTTACGAGCGGCGGTGCACGATCGATGGCGCGTTACCGCTTTGGCGACTCGGGTAATGTGGCGTGCGCATCGCGTCACGCTCCACCGTGCGTCCGAAGGTTACGGCATACATGGCCACGGGTCGAGGCCTAAAGGGGGCGTGGCCCTCGTAGACGTCCGCTCCGTCCTCCGCCATATTTGTGGGCCAGTGCCGGACGCCGAAGCCCGTTGCTTGCCGCCATTTTGGCGCCGAGATGTTACGCTGGCGCCCTCTTGTGCGGTTCCCGTCCGTGACGTCAGTCACGGCCAGGATTCACCTCGCCATTACGTAACGAGTCCTAATCCTGGCTACTCAGCACCAGTTGCGAACTACAAAGTTCGAGGGTGTGTCTAAAGACGCGATCATCGGACAAAAGGCAGTCTGTAGACTGACGCGTGTCTCTTCCTCATATGACGTCACATTGGCCATACAAACACTTTCTGCGGACATTTTCGAAACATACATATGTTGAAGCAAACATTCTCCAGACATCGCAGATAAATCTGCCATCAAATCAACATCGACCACCGTGTCTTTCTCTCTCTCTCTCTCTCTCTCTCTGTCTATATATGTATATGCAGACAGGTGCTCAGACTGGATGTTACAGTCCATAAGTTGGGTCGTTCGACGCTTCCCCGTGTCGACGGGCACTTAGCCTCTGGACGGTGCCAGCGGGGCGCCGCGCGTCGACCTTGCGTCCATATAAATATCGACCACGCGACCTCGGCGCCGACGACGCCGACGGGACCCGCAAATAGACGACGCGGACTTTGGACTGCGGGGAGAGGGAGGAGCGGTAGCGGACCAGCCGACCTCTCTCACGAACCCCTTATCGGGAACGCGGCGTGGTCGGCGCAAAGTTCGCAAAAGAAGAAAAAAGAAATGGGAACTTTAAACCAAAGGCGGTTGCGAACTTGTCGAGGTTCGAATTCGACCAGGTTCGACTCCGTCGAACTGGTCGAAATTGAAAGTCTCGACTTTTGTTCCCATGGTAGGAAGCAATACACTGAAAGTAAACAATTTCTTTTTATGAGCATTTGAAAAGAAATATACTTAAAGCGAATTTTTTAGTTTACGAATAGCATACGTGTCACGGAATTGAGTTTTCTTTGCTTTATATATATATATATTTTTTCTTTTTTTTGAGGGGGGGGGTTTAGAATGAGTTTAGTTCTCACTCGCTGGACGGACAGATTAGCCTCACGCCAACGTCCGAATAGTACGGCGAGAGGTAAGAGCTAGTGCCACTAAATAAGCTACGCTTCAGAGTAACGACACTTGGCCATACTGTGGCTTAAAATCATGGTTGCCAGTTATCTGAAGCTTTATCTGAAATCACAGGAAACGCTTTTCCGTCCTCCACAAATGTTTAAACAGTTCGCGACAGAGTAGAGCAATATTACACGAGCTTTTGGAGTAGCCGGCGCCACTTCAAGGCCGCCAAAATTCTCCATGACACCATTTATTTTCTTCTTCTTCTACACGAGCTTCCCAACACCGAATCTAATGCTGAGGAAGTGGCACTTTTGAATCATGACGATCGGCAGTTGCGTCTGCTCCACATACGAGCCAAAATGGCGACGCCCACAGCAATGTCGCGGAACAGAGTGCCGATAGTCTAAGCGCAGCTCATTTAGTGGCTCTAGTAAGAGCCATCTTTGAAACTTTTAATCCTCGTGTGTCCTCCGCACGACCAGATGTTTCCTTTGCTCCTGTGGCCCGTGTTGTGGGAACGTATTGCGCTCAATATCGCCTAAACCTCGCAAGTGGCATTTCTTTTTTTTTTTTTTTTGGCGGGAAAGGGGGGGACGTTAGAGAAGGGTTTCAAACTCACGAGCGTGTGGGGGCCGTCAACTCCCAAAAACTCAGGTTTAAACTTTAAAGGGAATAAAAAAGTTCTTGGGCAAAAAAGAAAGAAGCAGCAATGGTGTTTTACGTTTCCAAGGGGCTGAGTATCTCAGTAACACTCCATGTCTTTTTTTTCTTTTTTTCAGAGAAGGTGGCAGTTTGCGTTCTCTGCTTGATGTGAAATCTCGTTTTTGCCGTTGATAAATTTCGCCTTGATTATCTACTGCGGGCCCATACATGTTGTGATTCATCGATGCAAGCACACTGTCAATCAAGTCTCAACATGCTCGAAAAAAAAAAAACAATTATCTTCATTCAACAGTTTTTTTTTTTTAGCAACATTAGAAGGCGATATATATATATCTTTTGAATTCAATTTTCTTTCGGCTATAGAAGCCTGTGCTCGGTGCTTCATTTTTGACAGTTGGTCCTGCTAACCAAGAGTTCGTGCATTCGAGGTAAGTACGTCAGGAACAAAACGCTCGTGTTTGTGGCCTATAGTCGGGCCTCGAGATCGACCTAGAGGTGGCGCTACTGTCGCGCTATCATCATCATCAAAGCGGGGATAGAAGCACGGCCACCCCATAAGGCTCCCCACGTTCGCGCGCGAGACGGCGTAGATTCTTGCGTTTATTTTGTCGCATAGTGTCATTGGAAAAACAATTATAGCGGAAAATGGTGCGGTACCGTCCGGTGCTTCAGTGAAGATCGAATTTTGTTACCAGTGTACGACATAAATTTAAATAATCGCTCGTGGGGATGCGTCGTCTGCTCTAGGCAGACGTTGGGAAGCATGGATCACCACGACGGATGCCTGTCTCCGGGTGATTCTATATGAAAGATCTAATTTTGATGGATAATATTAATAATGGTACTGTGGGCTGTGAAATCGCAGGTTCGATGGATTTTTTTTTAACTTTTAGCTTTTGCAGTAATATAAATATTTAACATGAAGAGAAGTCAGTGCTGTATCGAAAATTGCCGTGCTATTAAGTTCCTCTGCAGTCAAGTTTCCCTTTACTGTGCCATGGTGTGGGTAAGTTTTTCGGAGTCGGAACAATTCTACTACGTTGCGATGAGGAGAGAGTGCCTCTTCTAGTTACGATCCGCAAACTGCACATTGGCAGCACAACTGAAACAAGTGAAACAGACTGTTCTAATATATCTGCCGCGAGTGTAATGAACAAGTGTAACCGAGTAACGCAGCAACGTTGGTGTTATTAAATTATCTTCTCTGTAGTGTGGGTTCACCCGCTTCAATCTTCTTGGTGAGTGCCGCGGACGTCAATGGGCTAATATTATAAGTTTCTGGCTAAATAATCTTCTATTCAAACACAGTAGACTCTGCAACTCCAGCAAACAACCCGCACCACGATACAGACAGCATCGGCCGCAGCGACACTCTTTTACTGAAGAAGGCTATAGCGACCTTCACGAGACTTTCCGATCACCCTCCGCCCTCACCTAACGCATATCGGGACTGGGCAGTTCATCGATTAATCTTTAGATAATTCCAGTAATGCTCTGAATGCGATTTTTTTTTTTGCCGTTTAGTCGGAATTTTGTGCTGGAGAAAGCCAGCAAAAAGTAAAAGACGTCTGTTCTAATATTTCTGACGTCTTTGTCTTTTATGACACAGGCTTGCACAGTAAACCACATCAACGTGCTTGTGATTGTCACCGAGGGTGATTATACTGTTCAAATAATAACTTAAAAATTACTTCACATTAAAAGGCTTCCCGTGTTCATATTTAGGCGTCACAACGAGAAGTTTGAAATTGGAATGCAATGTGCCATTTATGACATAGTAAAAATAGTAAAAGATGTGTAGTTTTAACTTCTTTCATGCAATATGACCGGCGAAAAATCAACGAACGGATTTATCGGTTGGTTAGTCTATTAAATGGTAGCGCTCAGTCGCGTTAATTTTCTAATCAAACCACAGCTCCAATGAGCATTTAATGTTTTATGAAAGCTATTGCTCGTGCGAGAAAACAGAAATACGTGGGACAAGCGGTTGTATACGAACCAACACACTAAGATTATGGAAGCTTCCGACTTAATAATAATCGCTTTGCTGTATTTTCACGCATGTGAAACGATACAACACAACCTTTACTAAGAAGAAACGACAATTAAAACATCAAACATTTAATAAGAAGGGTCAAGCTCAGCCAGAAACGGGCTTGTGCCGTCGATGTCCACACTTCTGAACGTGCGCCCGTAGCAGACGACGCACGGCGGTATCCCCGCTTTCGCAAGTTTCCAATTTCGGCCGCACGGTGGCGACACGGTTCGATCTCGAGGCGAATAGTCGGTCACAGGTCAAGAACGAAGTGGAAGCTCCTCCTACCCCTTCCCCTTCAGCGGAGCGAACGGTGGAGAGGAGGTCGCCTTCTCTCCACCGTTCGCTCCGCTGAAGTGGTAAGGGGTGGGAGGAGCTTCCACTTCGTTCTTGACCTGTACAGGTGATGAACACGAGGAAGAATTGAGAAACAAAGGTTAAAACCACACAATACTCGATTCAAAAGAAAACAAAATGGTGCAAAATACACGACCACGTTAAAAGAGCAGAGTATACGTTTCGAGTGAAAAATGAGTCGACGACATGAAACGATGAGACGGGTAGCGCTTGAGTCATGGGAACGGGGGCTCGCAGCCGCGGCACGCTTGCGGGCCGCGTCTGAGCAAGTCGCGGGCCGTATGGGGCCCGCGAGCCGCGAGTTTAAGACCCTTGGGTTAGACTCTGGACGGGGGTGGGGATTACGGTTTGACCTCGAATCGTCGGTTTGGGAAGGTCGTGGAAGGACCGTGGCGGTGGTTTATTGTTTCGGGGAAAGGGGGATTGTCTTCGGTTGGTGGTGAGATGTTCGGGGCTACATAAAACAGCTGTATTTGCGGGAGGGGACAGCGAGCTCGCGGGCGGGCCAGGGCTCCGTCCGTCGTCTCTCTCCGTAAGACATTTTATTTATTTTTTTACGGTGGAAAGAAAAAAAAAAGGGGGGGGATTTTTTAAATCTTTTTAGGGCAGTTGCACGAGTTTTCGCCGTTTCGGCGTGTTGTCTTCAGGGGCGGGGATTTCGTTTCCCTTTACGGTAGTGTGTGTGGTGTGTGCGTGCGGTGCTGCGTTGCGTCGGCCGCCGAGCAACCTGGAAGCCACCTTTACGACGGTGCCAGGTCTCCGTCGCCTCTATGGACACAAGAAATACTTTTGTATGTCTTCGGACTTTTCCTTGACTCGTAACACATCTTTCAAATGTGTGTGTGTGTGTGTGTGTGTGTGTGTGTGTGTGTGTGTGTGTGTGTGTGTGTGTGTGTGTGTGTGTGTGTGTGTGTGTCACGATAGAGACATGGAGCCATTTTGTGGCACGAATCTTCTTTTCTTTTTTTTACCTGGAGCACGTAAAAGAGATTGAACTCTGCTTGATGCTTCGACGCCATGTTAAGGCAATCTTTTTTTAATGCGAAAGCATTAACTGTCTTATGGAGCGAGCTGACGTCATCAGTTTGAAGCGCGAAAACGGCTCCTAGTTTCCGCCGCGATCCCAATAGGAGCGCTTCGCCTTCGGTTCTATTGGCTGGCGCGGCACGACGGAGCTCCCATTGGCCGCTGCGCCATGGCCTCCGAGATCCCGAAGCGCGCGCGTTCTAGTACGCAGCAGACGACAAAGGGGCGTGACGAGCGGCTTGCATGCTTTGCGGCATTCACAACTCATAAAAACATTAGAAAGACACTGAACCCAAAAAAAATATTTTTGGTACCTATATTAGACAGGCATGTCTCAAAACTACATGTTCATCGAAAGAAAAAATTTATGCCCATTATTTATCATACAATGCGAATTTTTCGATTTTGTGGGCGAAACCGAAATTGTACCCTCTCAGATAGTGGGATGATGATGATAGCTTTGTACCCCGGGAGTGTGCTTTCCGAAAAAGGGGATTGGCCAGCTAACTCGGACGGCTCACTGAGGGGTACAAAAGCTATCATCATCATCCCATAGGGGTACAATTTCGTTTTCGCCCGCACATCGAAAAATTCGCATTATAACATAAATATTGGGCAAAAATTATTTTTCTTTCGACAGAACATTAGTTTTGACACATGCCTGTCCTAATTAGGTATTAAAAAATTGGGGTTCAGTGTCTGTTTAATGTACCTCGACTTTTTTATCGTATGATTGCGTGTGTCAGCAGTATCTGGAGCAGGTCAATATATATTTTTTTTAATTTGGGATTACGACTGTTTGCAGCTAAGACTGTGTCCCTGAATTACAAGGTATAATTGTTTTTTCGATATTTTGTAGGCTAATTAATAAATATCACGGCTCAAAGTTTGGTTTCGCGCGTCTACGGCAAAACCGAAACAATCTGCTAGAGGGATGGCAACACTGACCATCAGCCGTACGGCCGCGACGTGACGTCAGACTGGTGCTGCGGTATACAACCAATCAACCGCAGCTCCACTGCGACGTGACGTCACAAGGGTGCTGCGCCAGTATTCCTTGACTAAAACCTTAACCCGCTTGCCGCCCGCTAGAGAGCAGCTGGTCGCATCTTTAAAATCAATTTTAGTGAAGTACGCGGCTTCACTTTGACGTAATATTTGGACTGTAATCGTATTTCGTGCCACTAAAGCAATACCAGTCATTTATTTTGGTTTCGTTTTCGACCGGAGCTGCCCTTTAGGCTCCCTAGTTTACAATAGTATTTTTTTTCATTGATTCGTTGGTCAAGTTTGGCGGGAATCAGTTTGACTGCCAGTCGCATTCCAGTACGGCAACGTTTCAATGAGTTTTCGCAACTCAGCATTCATCGTTTCGGTCTCCTCCTCGCCTAGTTTCTCTCTGCCTCTACCCTTGAAGTGTTATATTGTGTTTTATGTTACCCCTTATGTGATGCCCCCCAGGGGCCCTTAAGGTATAATAAATGAAAGTGAAAAAAATGAAATGAAATATATATATCTACCGCCACTCACACATTCATTTACTCACAGACACACACGTACGCACATTGAGGAAGTCAGATGTCTCAAAGCGACTGCTAACCCCGATGGATAGTTTGTCGTGGCGAATTGTTTTTGTTCCCTTTGCCCCATCAGCCTATCGATTCAGATCGGACGAGGAAGATTCAGTTTTATCGGTTTCATTAAGCGGTTTTTTTTTCTTTCTGTCCTCCTCTCGTCGCGAATCGTACGTACCAGATGGTACCAGCCTCCATGTCAGAAGCGAGACAAAAAGAAAAGAAGAAAAGAAACAGCCAACGCGATACAAGAACAAAACTACGGAGCAGACGATTGGTCGTCCGCTCGCACTCTGCGGGCTTTGTTGCCCGAGAAACGGACAGAGAGAAAGCTTTGACCCCAAGCGAGGGAGCGTCGAGAAAATAACAAAGAAAAAGAGCAGAGCGTGAAAAAACACAAATGATATGGAGGAAGAAAAAAAATGCTTCTCTCTTCTTTCCGATAGTCGTCTTCATTTCCTCGTTGTTAGGAGGCCAGACACGCCGCCGGCACTGAATCCCGAGTCGCTGCTGTGTATTTCTCTCTTTCTTCTCTCTCTTTTATATATTGCTTGATGATATTTCGACGGCCTATAACGCCGAATACTTTGCAAGTCTCTCTATTGCGGCGATAGATGGAGCCACTAACCCCCGGCCCCTTCCCGTCCAGGCTTGGAAATGAGAGCAATTCCAGCCCGCCCAATACGAAATGCACAGCCGCATAGTAATCATCATCATCAACACACCAAAAGAGGGAGTGCAGAGGGACATGGGCTGGTCGTCCCGGCATACTGATACTTCAGACCCTTGTTGTTGTAAAAAAAGCTATCTCCAAACTCCGGTCTAAAAACATGCTTTTCGTGTAAGGCTTGTCAAATTATTAGGCGCTGGAGAAAACCAGCTGCTGCGTTAAGTCCTTATTTCGAACTCTTTTTGCTCGCCTTCCGCCCATTGAAAAGCATGCGGGAAGGGCCTCAGCACGCACCTCGTATCGCTGCGCCGCAGTGTTCTTCCGCAGCATAAAGGCCGTCTGCTTTCATCGCCGTCACCATGGCAACGAACGCCGATTTTCCGAACGCCGTCTTCTGGCCAAAGTTTAATATAGTTTTGTAATGAGCAGCCGCAGACTGTCGCCGCGAAGCAACGAAGGCCGGGGGCGGGGAGGGGGGTAGGTGTTGGGTGTACACGCTTCCCAGTGATACACGCGCCGTCCGAAAAGGTCATTCGGCGTTCGTTGCCATGGTGACGGCGATGAAAGCAGACAGCCTTTATGCTGCGGAAAAACACTGCGGCGCAGCGATACGAGGTGCGTGCTGAGGCGCTTCCCGCACGCTTTTCAATGGGTGGAACGCGAATAAAAGAGTTCGAAATAAGGACTTAACGCAGAAGGCTGGTTTTCTCCAGCGCCTCATAATTTGACTAGCTATTACACGAAAAGCGTGTTTGTTTTTTGCTCTGTTTTTTTGCCATCCCGCGCCCTGTTTTTTTTTATCCCTAACATGGGTCTAAAGTGTTAAACTGCCGGTCGTCCTTTGGAAGCAGAGAGGCAATTAGTAAATAAATATTTGAAGAAAGGTTGACTGAAATGGGTGATGCCCGGTGGGTGTAAACATGAAATGGACATACCGAACCGGCAAGCTGACAAAGAAATATACTACAGACTAGTGATGGGGCTGACCAGACTATAGTTAGTGAAAAAAAAGAAAGGCGTTAACAACACCCTGTAACGCCGAATTAGAGCGCAGCTCTTGAGGAGGAGGAGGAAGGGTACTGAGGGGAGGGTGTACCGCTCCTCCCTCCTCCTGATCCTCCCTCCTCTTCCTCCTCCCCTCATCCTTCAAGCTCCTCCTCCTCCTCCCCTCCCTCATCCCTTCTCCTCCCTCTTCCCATCTCCTTCCCCTCCTCCCTCCTCCCTCCTTCCTCCTCCCCTCCACCTCCTCCCCCTCGTCCTCCTTCCCCTTGTCCTCCCTCCTCCTCCTCCCCGCGCGGTGCATTATGGGACATTTCCCATAATGCACCGCCCGGTTACGCCGGCGCTGACGGCGACGCCGCTCAAGCCGGAAACGGGCGCCTAAGAGCTGCGCTCTAAAATAGTGAAAGAGGCAGAAAGGAAATAGTGGGAGGAAAGAATTCAAAAGTAGCTTTAACAATGTACTAGGTCACAAAAACAGGACGCAAAAAAGGAAAAGATATTTGGTAAGTCACAGTTCTTTGCTGTTCGAGGCGAGGACGGGAGTGTTAAGAACAAAGACGTCTAGGGCTAAATTTCAAGAGATAGACACATTATATGCCGTGTGCCATAGTGAGAGTGATACACAAGAACCTTTGGTTTTAAAGCGCACGGGTTTCGCCCTGCCCTCCCTGAAGGGGTGACGGATTTGGCGGGGACGCTGGGTTTTGCTGGCGCGGATGGAAGAATGTATGAGAAAAGGTTTACAGTCACAAAGAGGAGGCTAGAAGATTGGTGAAAATTATCCAAGGAAAATTGAATGATGTAAAACTAGCTAGCACAACTGGGGACAGGCAGGACAGATGAAAATTGGGAGTTCCTCCCGCCTGGCCCCGGCCCAAGGTTGGGGCCAGGGCCACGATTGGGCCATCATCGATGGAGCCACGATTGGGGCGTATCCCACGCTTCAGTTATATTTTTATGTATTGCCATATTCATACACGTACGCGCACATCCGGCGTGTACATATTTGCGTACACCTTGAAAATGCATGTACGGATGGCGAAGTTTGTTCGACCATTACACTGGTTATAATGTTTACTTGTATTACTTTTTTCCCCTAAAATTTTTTTCGCCATTACTCTCGCAGCATTTCTTTCTGAAAATCCCATTAAAAAAAAAAACGATGTTGCAAAAACAAATTTAATGGAAACTACGTGTCTGTACTACGCCCAAGCAGCGTTCGAAACCAAAGAGCAAAACGGCTTCGGCATCGGCTAAATATAGGCTATAACAGTAATCTCCGACGCGGATTATGTGGGAAGATTCTGCGTTGTGTGCGCGTGGAGGCATTTCTGAGACGATGATCGCGAATCTGGGCATGCCGTTCTGAGGCATCCGAAGAAGTGTCCCTCAGGCGTGACGGGAAACTCAAACTCGGCCAGGATGGGACAAGGATCCCAGGAACGGCTAAGGGGCCGAAGCCGTGTTCTGTGCCGGAATCCCAAAGCGCGCTTGGGTGGCTCGGGCCGGGCACTCCACTTCGTTTCACCTTACGGTGGACCGCAACGGACGCTGCCAGCCATCTTAACCAATCCAGCGTTGGGAACGTATTCCGCGACTGCGCTCCCGCGAGTCGCCGCGCCTGTCCCGGCGGTCACGTGACAATCATCACACGATATCTGATTGGCTGCAGGTTGGCTGGTAGCGTCCGTTGTGGTCCATCGTAAGGAGAAGCGGAGTATAAAGGGTTGAGAAGAATGGCAGGCTTTGGTGTGTTTCGTATATATTATAAGCTGTTTGTCTTACGAGGCGATAATTCCGCTATTATGTCGTATATGCCTTGTCTTTCTCAGATACACAGACTTCTTGTGCTGATGTTTATGTTTGTTTTTATAGGTTTTGTGCGCAACATTATATATGCTCTTTGTTTAAACTCGCGCCGTTGTTGAGCAGATACACGATAAATGAGTTAGTCTACTCCTTTTTTAATGTGTTATTTCTTTGACAGCCCTCTCCGAATGTCGTTATCAGGATCTGTTTGATAGCCCTCTTGTGCGACCAGGTTTCATCAGATTCGGAATTGTTTTCTTTATTATTTAGACCATGTACAGAGTGCGACACTGTTAGCGCGAACAAGCGATCGCCGGTTTTTCTAGTTTTTCTCTTTGAAACTATGGGATGTCATCCAAGTTAGTATTGCTACGGAAAGAGCTCATTTAGTTCTATTATGTAAGCGATAACATTTCGTGCTCGCTAATCCTTATTAGAAGTAAAATGCGAAAACGCGCCGATGTCGTGTTCGCGCAAACAGTGTAACAGATAAGCATCACATATATTTGTTTTGCTTACGGAGACAATTAAAAGAACCGTGCTTCGTTCGAATTGGGAGCATTAGTATGTCTATATGGGGTGTGAACTTCAGAAATTCTGAACTATTGCTTTGAGATATCTCTGGTTTTGGTTTTAGTTGCATCTTTACAGTGTATTTTAATTTCCCTTGCATGTATTGTGCCGCTGTAGTTGAAGGAGCTACATGGTGTCCTCAGACATCTATTGCCTTTAGTCATGTCCCCCGAGACAGTGTTGTGTTCTTGGATAAATTGTATGTATGTAAACTTATTTCATCCGGCAGAACCTGTTTCCCCGTACGTGTTCACAGCCCTACACGAACGTATACATATAGGTGGCAAAGGCAGAGTGTGTGGGAGAACTGGACTGAGGTTACGTCACGATGTTCATACGCACTAATGACTCGAGTTAGTGGTCATGGCTTCAAAGCCAAGTTATCCAAAGACCGCGCGGAAGATATAATAAAAAAGAAATAAAGAAAGACACAGGCGTTTCGTGATCATCCCGACTTCTGTGTTGTCGCCGCTGTGTTTTTTTCCGCTCCCCTCGCAAAACAAAAACGACGCTCGGAGCCAAAACAATAACAACAATTACAACAAATACCGACTGCCACAAACGCTTTGGGAAGCGCAGCATGCTCGGATTAAAATCTCAGATACACCGCCTCCAATGCGAGCCAAAAAATATTTTACGTACATTATTAGTTCTTTTCTATTCGTTTGTTTGTTCGTGTTGGTTTTATTTTTAATTGAACTTAGCGTGCACACGTCGTTTGAACAAAGGTCGAGCTGGGGCAGATTAGGAGAGCAGGAGTTCCAGGCAACCCCATAAAAACACTGAGCTCACCTCCCTTTAGTATTTTCTTTTCTATCTTACGGCAAGGTTGTTTCCGAACAGCCACCCCTGCCAACTTTAGTACCCGCCGCGGCCGCATCTGTCAACTAGGACACATCACAACCAGAGCAACAAAGACCAAACACAACAAACATGAGCGTCTCGGCGCCACCGAGTCACGGCATAGCAGACGGACTCAAAATGGCGGCGGAAACGGTCCACGGTGGACGCCATTTTCCTCTTTACCACCGCCTCCCGCGCGCCGCGGACCAATCACGGTGCGTCCACGTGATCGCCGTCGGAGACGGTACTCTGACGTGGCGGACAGGGTGAAGTGTGCCGTCTGCTTTGCAAGCTTTGCAACCGTCTGGAAATGTTTGTGCCCCGTGCCGCCGGCGCCCGGGTGCTGGGAGTTTCCTGTCGGCGGTTATTTCGGAATGCGGCAGCTTGTGGTGCAGGGAGGAAAGTAGGCACACGTTCGGAGGTGGAGTGGCCCCTCCGAAGAAATAGCAACATTGCTGACATTTTTTCGCCTACTTTTTTTTCTTCTTTCGCTCTGTGTATGTTTTGGTTTCTGCAGCGCGCAACGATGGGCAGACCGAACCAGCTTTGCCGCTGGCATTCGGTTTCGAAGTCGTGTATGCTTATAACTCGGCGTCTGGTTCTGACATGGACTAGTTTTAGAACGAGAACGACTGAACCAGCTTTTTTCTTTTTCTCGGTGTAAACGTCGTGTGAAAGACCGATCATGTTTATTTTGTCTTGGTTACGTAAATAACCCATATAGTTGCTTGCGCAGCTAATGCCATAATCGGGGACTGTATCGAGACCGTCCGGACTCCTATGATCGTGATGTGTGTGTGTAAGCGTTCACAAAAACACGCACAAAACATATTACAGATTGACCAAGATGGCGGCACGTAATGGCGGGGAATAATTGCACGGCCGCGAGCAATTACGCTGAGGAATTTCGTGCTTCTAGCCACTTTCAAAAGTAAGCTTACTTGGTTCGTCAAACGTACTTGACTTAATAATTTGATGGCCATTCATAAGGCTTATAAGACAGGCTAAACAAATTGAAGTCATCCATCCCTCCACAGAGCGCAATACTTTGCAATCCTAATTTCAGGTTTCTGGAAATTGATGCTGACTCAGTTTTATTTTTTCTCGAATTACTTGTAGGCACTCCACCAGTCAGTAAAGAACAGAATATAATTGAGCTGAACACAGATACCTTGCCATCTCGTCATCTCATCGGCAATAATGATCTAAATAAGAGGAAGGGCCAGCATTATCATCATCTTGGATTAATGCAGTCGTTGCCGGCAAGCCCCTTTTAATGTTTTTCTTGTCTTTAGTAGCACTTAGTGATTTATATTTTTTTTTATAAAACAATAATTTTACAGCTCAGTTAATGTTAGGAGGTTATCTTGTCCGACAGAACTCTGACAGTTCGGAAACTGTCAGAGTCACCTCCGCCGTACCGCAAGGTTCTGTCCTTGCGCCAGTCCTCTTCCTACTTTTCATAAATGATATTACAACTAACATTGATGCTAAAATTAGATTATTTGCAGATGATTGTATCATATACCGGGAAATCAACACATTGGATGATCACCTTGTACTAAATAGCTCTCTTCAATTAATCAATAAATGGTGCGCTGATTGGCAGATGTCTCTCAACGTGAGCAAAACTGTCTGCATGTCTGTAACAAGAAAGAAATCTATTTCTGAATTTCAGTACGGCTTTGATGATGTAACGATTTCACGGATGACTCAGTGTAAATATTTAGGCTTATTTATTACTTCAGATTTAAGGTGGGACCTACACGTGAATCATGTAACGTCAGAGGCATTAAAAAAACTTATGTACATAAAAAGAACACTCAAGCTAGCCGCTACACCCACTAAACTCTTAGCATACACTAGTCTTGTTAGACCAACGCTGGAATACGCAAACATCGTTTGGTTTCCTTACACGAAGAATAATATAGCTAAGCTTGAAAATATACAGCGCAAAGCAGTAAGATTTATTTTTAACAAATACAGGCGTACCGACTCACCAACTGAACTTCTTAAAAAGGCTGGTCTCCTTACACTAGCTAACAGGGCTAAACGACTTAGGCTTAAGTTCTTGTACTCTCTGCTGCATGATGCTTTCAAAATTGACAAATCTAAGTACGTCTCTTTTTCAAATACTAGACAGACCAGGCACAAACATGGTAATACCTTGACTGAATACTGCTTTAAAAATGACTGCTTCCGCTACTCTTTTTTCCTTTAGCTACTAGAGAATGGAATCAACTAGATCCCTTCATTACTAACAGCACCTCCATCACATCATTTCTATCTCGGTTGGATGTTTTATTGCACAGTGATGTGTAATTATGAATGACTTGATTTGCATTTTTGTTTTCACGTGTGATTGAACAGTGGTTGTTTAATTTGGCTTTGAAAATGTATGTTAACCCTTGTGTATTAATCTTAAAGGTATTTCTACTATTCTTTATATCCCAGTGTTTATTGTACAAATTACTTGCATTTTTATGTTGTAGATGTGATGAAATGTGAACGAGTGTGTATTTACTTTTGTGTGCTCCTTCCTGCTAAAATCCCTAAGGGATTGGCAGTATTTTCAAATAAACAAATAAAATAAATAATTGCTGAAATAATGATGCAGTCGAGGGATTTCGACGAACCTTCATTCATTCATTCATTTGTTATTTCACTGTTTTACTTCGAGGGGTCCATTAGTATAGTAATGCGTAAGGCTTCGTCACGAATTCGCACCCAATCCCACGCTATCGCATCCCCCATTGAGAACACAATGCAGTCTCGATTTCCTTCGCAAAAGGGCTTTGACGACCCGTTTTCGAGCGACATTTTTTATTCTTTTTTTTTTTTTCAGGGCATGACCTTCTTTTCCGCGCCTTCCAGTCGAACACACTAAGCGACTTTTGATGGTCCGAGCGCAAAAGCGGGGTACAAACAGACCCAACCGAGCGGCACGCAGCGCGACTGTCCGAATTAGGGACGTCGCGAACTTTTTGGCGAATTCGAGTTTCGATATGGAAGCGCGCGTGGTTCGACAGCTTCGGCGAACCTTCCAAGTTTAGCGAAATTCGACGAAGTTTGACCCGCGCGTGGCGTCATCGTTGGTAAGTTTCCGCGACGCGCCCAGAACTAATGATTTTCGAGGACGAACTGGGTTAATGCGCGCGTTTTTCTTTCGTTAGTGAGTGCTTTAATAGAACGTTCCGATACCTCCGATACCCTCTCGATAACGTTACCCGATAGCGATACCAAGCATGCGCAAAGATGTCGGCGGAGTACCGGGTATCGACATCGGAGTCACCGCAACGATCCACTAAAACTCCATACTAACGAGACATCACTGTATTAACAGTGTTGCCCGACTTCTTCACAAAAATGTCGACATTTGGGAAACCTGGAATCTATATAGTTGTTTTATATTATATTTTACGATTTACACAATGTAAAGGAAACATCTGTACTTTTCATTCTCGTTTATTGGTGTGAAATAATAATAATAATAATAATAATAATAATAATAATAATAATAATAATAATAATAATAATAAATAATAATAATAATAATAATAATAATAATAATAATAATAATATTGTCAGTAAATATGGCACGTTTCCTCCGTCAGCGGCGAGAGGTCGCTTTCAACTTTCCCGCATACGCACGAAAATCGAACTTCATCCGAACTTCCGTCGAGCTACCGCGATAGAAGTTCGAGCTCCGGCCGGTTCGCCGCATCCGTAATGGCGCCGAAATAAATAGGCTAAGTCGAGTGAAAACGACTCGACCTTTCTCCTTCCGGGATCCCGTGACACAATTCGGGCGTCGCTGGGGCTTACGCCACGCACGTGCATGCATGCGCGCGGATGCGAAGCCGTGGGACACGCGCTATTTCGTGGCCCTCGAGGTCGGCGAAGAGTGAGCAGCGGCAGCAGGGCGAGTGCGCAAGACCGACGAGCGTTTCCTGAAACGGTTATAGTATAACCGTTCCGTTGCCGGGCGGCAACGAACCATTTATTTTTTGTACGCGTTTATGGACTTGATTTTATGCGCAGTCATACTGCTGGAGGATCGGTGGCCGAGTGTGCTCTATAGCCCACCGTAGCCGTGGAGCGAAAGCTAGAACTCAGGTATCCTGCGTTCACTCCCCACACCTGCCTAAGCCCCTGCCCTTTTGATCTGGTGAGCATCGTATGCCGACGTGCGGTCGTGTATCACTCACTATGCTGCGTGGTGCACGCCAAGTTAGCGGTTGCATACCATAGCTGAGACACCATGATGCCCATTGAGGCGGACTAACTTCCGGCTGTATACGGACCTCTTAAAAAGTACGGCCTATTTCGTTCGACCTGGAAATACTGCAAAGTGGCAATAAAACTTTGGTTGTTGGGTCTAGTTGGTTCGTGTCTTTAAAAGGTTAAAACCGCGAACTGAAACGCGGATTGAACGGAACACGTATACGACAACGACAGGCAGCTGTCCTTGTCGTATACGTGTTTCTCGCTCTCGTCCGTGTTTCAGCCTGAGTTTCTAACCTTTTAACGCAAAGTGGCGTACGGAAAAAGAAACACCCTAAAATGGCAAGTCTATCAATTGTATATACGGTATTTTGGAAGTGAGTATTATATCACTTATAGTATCGCCAGCTTGTTGGTGTTTTGTTTTTTGCGCACGTCACTTTGCGGTATTTTCCGGATCGACCGTGAGAGCGCGTAATTCTTTCCATGCAAAGGGCACGGTGTACGTTGCGTGCACGTGACGACATAATGCGGACGGCAAGTCGTCTGCTTTCTGCGGAGGGATTGCGGTGACGTCAGAAAGGTGCCGCGTTCTGATTGGCTTTGATTGGAACTTGGATAGTGTCTACACACCTCGATGCTAGATGCCTCAGAATCTACCCACTATTTTTTTCTTTTTCAATCAGCCAATAAGAGCTTGTCGTTCTGACATCATATATCCACCCCTGTGCAACAAGCAGCAGTACTGCACGCTAAAGAGTGTAGCACACTATCCAAGCCGTTTCGCGGCCCAGGAGTTAGGGACTCTACTGGCCGTTAGTAGGCGCAACAGTGCCACTTATTTCGAACTTTTGTCAGATATATAATATTTTTAAATAACTTCATTGTATAAAGTAAACTTTAAAATTATTACGAACTTTGAAAACTTTCAAAAACGACTTCAACGGCTGTGGCTATGGCTGCGGCACGACGGTCGGCTTCGGAGTCGTGGACTCGACGGAGGGCGAACGGAGGGCGGATACTTCGGCTGCTTGGTCTGTGTCTCTTGCCTCGTTGTGTGGGTCGAGTTGGTTCTGCGGCTTGTTGTCTCGTGCGGGTTTCTAGTCATTCTTCCGTTGCGGTCATGGTATACGGTATATGTAAGAAGTATTGTGACTGTAGTTCCTTTGTGGACGGACATTTGCATTCGGTCACTGAATTTAGAAGCCACTGGGCCAGTCATATGTGCAAGCGCCTTTCAGCACATGGTCATATGTGCAAGCGCCTTTCATGGAACTTGGACGGTAATTCTTTAAATGCCCTCCATCATTTTGCATTTGTCGCTGTAAGTCTCGCTGTAATACAGTACTTTTTTTCCAGTGTACAACTGTTGACGCGTTGTTCATGTATTTTGCATGTGTATTGTTATTTTTGTAATGTATGCATAAGATACATCACTCCTTGCCTTCAGAGTTGATGTTTGTTTTGCTTGTCATAGTTACAAAAATAAATACTTTTGTGTGTCAATCCCTGTGTCGTCCCATGTCGTCCCTTCAAGAGAGTTAGCACAAATGTGAAAATATTCTTTTCGGTGTGCGGTCACTTTGAATTATATGTAGCGCTGGATGACTTTTCTTCTGCAGTACAATTAAGGTATGCCTATAAAGCAATTCTATTTTAAACAAAAACCATGCTAGTTACTATAACACTGACTCGTTAAACTAGAGGGCGCATGCTACTACTCGATACAAAAATACCGCCAGAATTCGCCTTGAATCCATTCATTCATCTGACCAGCGGTTACTGTGTGTATCCATCCATTTAATACTCAACTAGGGACTATACTGGCCACTGGGTGCGCTCGCTGACGCTGAATTGGGCCGCTGGGGCCTATGGAAGTGTCCGCTCTTTACGTAGTACTATATTTCTCTATGTTATATGTGCGGAGGCACCTCAAGCATGCTTGGAGCACGTGTGTTCCACCCGTGTGCACTAGGGGCTCCACCCGGGGTGCAGGGATTCATCCCCGATATAAAGTTCATTCATTAATTCACATATTTGCCTGCTTCGAACTAATCTGCGGACAGGTTTTGTACGACCATGTGACAGTCATACAAGGAATTTCCCTTTGTAGCGGCGGTGATCACGGAACTTTGGATTCCTGATCTGGTCAGTGGTCACCTCTGCCACTTCCCCTTCCGCTGACTTGCGCACGTTCCACCGTGTTTTTCCCCCGTCGCTGCGTCTCCTGCCACCGCACGTCCAGTGGCTTCTTCGTGACCCCCACCGTCGAGCGAATGTCCTCCGTTGCCGCTGTGGTCGCTCCCCTTGTTCGTCCAGTGCCTCGGGCGCTTCTTGTTCTTCGCCGCCGTCCTGGAAACCCAGGGCGACCGACAAGGTCGTCGTCAGAGGCTCCGGCACGGTACGCTGGTGCCGTGGAACCAAGAGACCATTTGCTATCTCACCCAAGTGCCCCGGCCCGCGCTGAAAGAATCATGGGAACGGTGTTCCTTCCGCTCCTTAGTCAACAGTAACTTCAACCCTATCCTTGATTACATAGGCCTTGAACGTAATTCGGAGTCACCCTGAACAAGCACCTGATATACCGCAGCGACCTGTCATATTGCTTTTGAAATTTCTCCTCAATGTCAGCGTTTTTGATACTGTTCATGCTGTCCACACTTCAACCTGGATGGGCTGCAGAAATCTCTTACATTATTATCATGCTTATCATGCTGATATTAAGTTAGAAATGCTAAAAATGCTATAAACCAGCCCCGTGGACTCCGAGCTAAATCCTGGTTTTTGTTGTAGTGAATTATCGGCTTTTAAGCTTATTCCTGCTCAAACAACAATCACGAGAATGATAATATTGTAAGAGATTTCTGCAGCTCAGCCAGATTGAAAGGTGGATCGCATGCGCAGTACCAAAAATGCTGCCGTTGACGAGCAATTTTAAAAGTGATATGACAGGTCACTGGGGTATATCAGGCGCTTGTTCAGGGTGACTCCGAATTACGCTCAAAATTTATGTAACCATGGAGTTGGTCGTAAATTAGCGATCACTCGGAAACTGAAGGAACACCGTTCCCATGATTCCTTGAGTGCGGGCCGGGGCGCTTGGGAGTGCTGCAAATGGTCTATACTTCGTTTCAGCTTGGGTCCAGACGCAGCCGATGCTACGAGCGCGAGCGTGTGGCTCTGAACAGTGGTTGCATTGCACGATTGCGCGTGCTTGGCAGGGACGCTGAAAGCCCGGAGCTCGTGCTTGTAACATCGCCTGCGTCTGGACCAGGGTGTAAGATAGACAGGTGGGGAAACGAGAGCCAAATGAGCGACCCGATTGTGTACCCCCGGGTTTCTCTTTTCCTGTGGCGCCATCTATGTGGAGCACCGCGAACTCTCACTCCGGGTGGCCGCACAAGTGGGGCGACCGGTGGCGACCGGCTAAACTGACGGAGATTTTTTTCTTCTCACCGCAGCGCCATCTGTCGCAAATCGAGGGTACCCACAAGCAGACGAGTACACAATCCGGGTCACGGCGCTGCGGTAGGCTCTCTATGGGGCGTTTCCCCACCTGTCTATCTTACACCCTGGTCTGGACCCAAGCTGAAACGAAGTATAGTGCTCCGTCGTCTCACCCGTCTGAGGAAGGATGGATGGATAGTAATGGCTGTACCCTTTGTAACGGGCGGCAGCTTGCGCCACCTAGCCTGAGCAAGTCTGAGGGAAGAAGCATCCCTCAGACAGTGTTTACATACTGCCCTGTGTCTGACCGACGCTTTACGCTCGAGTGTTAGAAAAAGCCCTCACACGGAGGGCAACATAAAGCGTACGTAGCTCATAACACAGTTAGTCCAAATACGCACACTTAGTCGTAATTCATCGTGATTATTTTTAATAAATATATTTACCAATTGACGCAGCGGGACTTGAACCACGGACCTTGCCATCCGCAACCCGACGCCTTCGGTTCTGCGCACGAGGAGGAAGCGAACGCTCGCCAAGCAGCTGTACTCTGCAAAAGGCGACGACTGTCGGCACGTGCGGCTGGCTTCCGAATGACGAAGCATAACTACGTGATCTCACGCCGGGTCCTGAATAGAACGTCTTTTTTGCAAACGCCACCAGGCGGCGCTCCTGTCTTTGACGGTCCAGCGAACTTCCGGTTCAAAAACCGGAAGTTCGCTCGTCGATGAACCGTCGAAGAACCGTCGATGAAACATTTAACCATCAATTATCCAGGCGAATGCCGAAAAAAAACCAAGAAGCGCGAAATCTGTTCAAAATTTTCGAATGTTCTTGCAAGCAAACTTGTCTCCTCCAAGACGTTAAAAGGATACTGAATCGAAATTTGGATTTCGAAATATAAGGCCGCAGAAGCGTTGAACGGGACGCTACGAACTCCAAAACGTCACTCATACATCGATATCTCAACCGGATGTCCGTATTTTTGGAAAAGAAGAGCGCCATCAAGCGAGGACTATGACGTCACGATCCTCCTGGAACAGTTGAGAATGAGGAGAAGCGGACTCGCTTCTCTCCTCCTCGCTTCGGTTCACCAGCTCGAGGGGACGAAGCGAAGAGGAAAGGGGATGAAAACCGGTGACGTGTGACATGTCTCGTCGGCCTCGTCGGCCGTGTTCAACCACGCACTTAATTCTTTCCAAAAATACGGCCATCCGTTAGACATTTCGCTCTATGAGTGATATTTTTGGGGGTTTTCGCAGCACTCCGCATATCGCCACAGCCCAGTGTTTTGCGAGCTCCAAATTTCGGCTCAGTATCCCTCTAAATCGTGCAGCCAAAGGCCCTCGCTCAATCTCATACTTTGTTGCCCGCGTAGCATGTATGCTTTCTAGCACCAGTGACATAAGCAAGCTCGGCAGGCTCGCAAAGACGGAGCGACCGAAAGTCGCCATAGAACGCAACCAGCGGTTCATGCTTGTAAACAGTATAAAAAGTGTCTATACCCTTAAACTTGTCCTTCCGCGGGAGCACATGCATGCAGGCGTCGTGCGTGGATCCGAAAACACCCAAAAGCATTCTGAGACCATGCAACCAGCAGAAATCGTGCGGTCCCACTCCTAATACGCATACAAAAAGACAGTCTGTAGACCCAGAGTGAGGCGTGTTTCTTTCTTGCACGACAGTCACGTGATCCAAGCATACTGCAGACGTGTTCCAGGCATATTTTCAACATGCTCGAGGAGGCGCAGACTGTCACCATGTCTGGAAACCGTGACGTCGCGGATATGCGGGAGTGAGGTGCGCGGTTGGCCCAAGGAAGTGCCAATAGTCAACAGCGAGAGGATCGGGCGACGTTTGGCGATCACGACTTCTCTTTTGGGCGGCCGTTGAAGATGCCTCCAAAGTCCAAACCAAGATCAAAAAAGGAAAAGCAGGAGAAGACGAGGGAAACCCTAAATGTCAAGGAGGGCAGCGGTAAGGACTTGGACGACCGCACATTGAATGACGAAGATGACGAAACACCGACGCCGAGACGGGAAGGAGGGGCGAGAAAGGCGATGAACAGCGAGGACGGAATGGTAAAGTGCGAGGGATGCGACCGGTGGATATACCTGGAGGCGACGCCGTTCGACACGTTGGAGGAGGCAGAGACCAGCCGATACAGATGCGCTCTGTGTATAAAGATTGAGGTGTTGAAAGAGACGCTGGAGAATGCCCTGGTGAAGGCAAAGGAGGAATGGAGGGGACGAGAGGAATGTCTCAAGACACTCCTCGAGGCAGAAAGGGAAGCGAGGAAGGCCGAAGAGCAAAGGAGAGGAGATCTGGAAAGGCGAGTTGCAGAGCTCGGAAAAGCACTGGAGGAAACACAGAGGTCCTGGGGACGAGAGCGGAGGGAGAACAACCCGGGAGCAACACAGGGAGAAAACCAGCGGACGGACACTGATGAAGATGAGGAAGGGGCAAACGCGACATTGCCTGTGGATCCAGGGAGAGACAGGAACAGGTCCGACAGCAACCGGAGGGAGAGTGACAACAAGGAAAGAGAGGCAAGGGAAAGAAAGGAGCACTCGACGGAGCCAGGTAACAAGGAAGCGCCGAAGCCGCCCAGAGCTCATCCCACGCAGCCCATGCAACCCGAGCCCATGCAACAGAGAAGGGCAGCGTCCACACCACTAAGACCACCAAAGGAGGTGAAGAGAGAGATCATTGTCGCAGGCGATGGGAATGTGGGGAGGTTTGCGGAAGCACTGGTTCGAGAAGTAGGGGTGAAAGACAGCGTGGAATTCCTCTACCAGGAGGGAGCAACTGTAGACCAAGCCCATGAGGCCATTCGGGAGTACGAAGAGCTGGCCCGGAAAATCCCCAGAAAATATGTGCTGCACCTGGGCTGCACTGAGGTCCTCCAGGGTAAAACGGAGTACCTGACGGCAAAGCTGGAGGAGACATGGAAGGAGAGGGGGCTGAAGTTATCATCTGCTCAGTACCACAGGCGACCAACCGGGACAAGGAGAGGCAGAAGGAGGTGGTCAAAGCAAATACAAGCATCCAGGCGATGTGCCAGAGGATCGGAGCACGTTTCCTGGACGTGAGTAAGGGGCTAAGCGCGAAGAGTTTCACCAGGGAGGGCATGCGCTACACCTACAGAGGGGCAAAGCAACTGGCTGGAAGGATTGCGGAGACGGCAGCCCCTTTTTTAGGGAAACCGACCAACCTGAAGATGCCCCGGAACGCCAGCAATGGGAGAAGGAGTGTGCCGAGTGTAGACGCCCTGTGGCAAGTGCTGGAACAACTGGTCAGAAACCGACATGGATACCTCCAGCAAGGGAACAGACACAGGCACTAGCCGGAGGTGGGGGAGAACAAACAAAAAGGGGAAGGGGGAGAGAGAGGGGGTCCACACAAAAAGTGGAAAAAGGATGAGTAAGGCAGCAAAGGACCGGAAAGCAAAACGGAAGAATAGGAGAGTAAAGAAAAAGCAGAAAGAAATGAAGATTGTTTTTCTAAACATGCAAGGCGGAAGAAGGGCAGGGAAATGGGAAGAGGCGTTCCAGATGATCAAGACGGACAAAATTGGGGTATTCGCAGTGGCAGAAACACATCTTAGGGAAGAAGAAATGCCTCCGGAGTGTGAAGGGATGCTGTGGGAGGGGGTAAACAGAGAGGGAAAGGAGAGAAGAGGGGGTGGGGTTGGGTGTTTTACTGAGCCGGGGTGGCAGAGACAGAGCCCCAAGTGTCAGGAACACGTCTGGATAACCGGGAAGCTGGCGGGACAGGAAGTGGCGGTGGCGGTTGTTTACCTCTGGACTGGGACAGGCAGCAGGGAGAGGAACCAGGAACTGGTGGAGTGCATCAAGAGGGACTGCAACGGACTGAAGAGGCCTACCATCATAATGGGGGACTTTAATGCCCACCTAGAAGAGTTTGATGGCCGAACGGACCACAATGGAAAACTAATGCTGGACATGGCAGATCACCTGAACATGGTAATAGCCAACTCAGAAAGCAAATGCACAGGCAAGACTACGTGGACGGCCAGAGAGACAAGTTCCACCATCGACTACTGCCTGATGTCCCCAGAGCTGTACGAGAGACTAAAGTACATGGAGATAGACGAGGAGGGCAACAAGAGCCTGGGAAGCGACCACAACAGATTACTGATTGCTTTTGGAGCAAAGCCAGCGGAGGTGAAGAGAGGGTCGACAGGACGGCACAGTATTACTCAAAAGGAGGCCCAAACGACGGCAGAGAAGCTGGAAGCAGAAGCTGAGAACAAAGAGATTGAGGCATGGAACGACATCATGCATTGGTGGACCCACCACTTGGAAAAAGTGGAGAGACCAGCAAGTTACAAGGGGAGGAAAAGAAAGCGTTGGTGGGACGGTGAGGTGAGAGAGGCCATAGGGAGGAGACAGGAAGCATGCAGGAATCTCAGAGGAAAGATCAGAGAAAAGAGAGAAGAGGAAGGGACCCCTCTAGAGAAGGATTCCAAGGAATGGAGGGAGTACCGAAGCAGGAAGCTGGAAGTTACAGCCCTGATCCAAAGCAAGATATCAAAAGCAGACAGGAGGTTCCTGCAGGAATTAAAAGAAGCAGGGCGGGATGCCCCACGCAAGTTCTGGCGGCACATTCAAAGCCAGATGGGCAAACCCAGAGAAGACGCCACACTCGAGGAGGAGACCACGGGGAGACGGCTGGAGCCGAAGGAGGCCATCAAATACATTGAGGAGAGGGTCAAAAGAATGTTCAAAGGGGACAGCGTGGATGGCGTAGACGATGAAGGGGCGGAGGGAAGGTTGGAGCGGGAGGTACAACCAAGCAAGGAGGGCATCACGCAGGGAGAACTAAAGAGGGCTATCAAGAGGATGCAAGCGGCCACAGCCACCGGACTGGACAGGATACCGATGAGATTGGTAAAGGAGCTGGGGCCAGAGACAAGAGAGCTCCTGCGGCAGGCCCTGAGCCGGATCATGGAAAGTGGACACATTCCAGCTGAATGGCGGAAGTCGAAGCTACGGCTGGTGTACAAAGGCCAAGGACCCAAGTCCTCATTCGGCAGCTACCGCCCGATCGCCATCACATCGGTGCTGTACAGACTGTTCATGCAGGTGGTGCGGAACCGACTCCAGACATGGGCAGAGAAAGAGGTCATCTTGGGGGAGCTGCAGAATGGTTTCCGATGGGGAAGGCGGCTGGAGGACAATCTGTTTGTGCTGACGCAAGCCATCGAGATAGCCCAGATGGAGGTCCGGCCCCTCTACCTCTGTTTCCTCGACGTGAACAAGGCATACGACACCGTCGACCATTCGAAACTGTGGAGGCAACTGGCGGGCCTGGGACTCAGCGGAGAGTGGATAGGCCTCATCAGAGAAGTGTACCGGGGGACGGAGGTGGTGACAGAGTGGCAGCACGAGACAACAGCCCCAGTGGCCTGCTCCAGAGGCTTGAGGCAGGGCTGCCCACTGTCGCCCCTGCTGTTTATGCTGTACATTGCAGGAATGGAAAGGAAGCTCCAGGAGAGTGGAGAAGGCTTCACTCTGGAGTACTTGGAAGGTGGGGAGAGGAGGGGAGGGAGACTCCCAGGACTGATCTACGCAGACGACGTGGTACTGATGGCCGACACGTTACATGGGCTACAAGCTCTCATGAACGAGTGTGGAGAGATGGGAGAGGCCCTGGGGCTCGGCTTCAGTGCTCACAAGTCAGGGCTGATGGTCTTTGGGGGAACGGAGGGAGAAGAGGCCGCCAGCCTGTTCATCCAGGGCAACCCGGTGGAGTGGGTGGACCAATACAAGTACCTGGGCGTACACCTGCAGAAGGGACGCAATTACCTGCAGGAACAGGAGACGAAGCTCAAAGCTAAGAGCAGAAGGAACAAGGGCATAGCAACTGCCAGAGCCCTCTGGGGATACAACCGCTACGAGGTCACCCGTGCGGTCTGGAAGATGGTGGCAGTGCCGGGGCTCACGTTCGGCAACGAGGTGTTGTGCCTGTCATCAGGCACCCGGCAATACCTCGAGGTGCGCCAGCGGGAGGTTGGAAGGGCGGCACTGGGTGTGAGCCGAACGGCGCCGAACGAGGCCGTCCAAGGAGACATGGGCTGGTCTAGTTTCGAAGCCAGGGAGGCCCGAGCAAAGCTGGACTTCGAGCGGCGCCTGAGCCGGATGTGTGAGGAGCGCTGGACCAGACAGACCTTCAAGTACGTCCATCTTCGGAGCTCCCAAACCCGGTGGGTGCGACGGACACGTCAGCTGGCGCAGCGGTACGATGTCGACGGCCCACTACTCTACCCGACCGCGGAACAGCCGGAGCAGCAGAACATCCGCGCAAGGGTGAGCGAGAGCGAGACGCAGCGGTGGGCGGAGGCGGCACGTCGAAAACCCGCGCTGGCCCTGTACGCCAGGGAGAAGCAGGAGGTGCGGAAGCTGAACTTCATGGATAATAGCCAGGGCAGCGCGATGCTCGCTGCCGCCCGAGGCGGCATGCTGCGAACCCGAGTGCTCCAGGCCAAGTACTCAGACGCCGACGTAGGGTGTACCATGTGCGCGCAGGGCGCCGACGAAACTGCGGAGCACATCATCCTGGAGTGCACGGGGCTCGAGCCGGAGGCACAGTGTGGGGTCGAGTTGGCGGTGGCACTGGGTTTTAGGGAGAGCGACGAACGAGCCGACGAACCTCCACCGGTGGAGATCACGAAGAAGAGGTTGCAGTGTTGGTGGAGGAGAAGGCGCCAGGAAACAACTGTGGCTACGCTAGCCGCTAGCCAGGCTTGATCCAGCTTCGCTGGGATCCCCCGTTAAAAAGGGGTTAGCCGCAAATCCAAATCCAAAT
>JAZHYW010011864.1:0-15171 GCA_037355805.1 Ixodes ricinus
ACTTGGTTATAGCATCCTAGTAGCACTGATAGAGTAACATACTCAGACAAGCCATACCTGTTATGAGATGTTACCTATCCCCTTGTTGGACTCCGCGGTGGGTGGTGCGCTACGGACGCCGAAGTTTCTGCCCTTCATATGGGTTCCAAACAAAAACCTCTCCTGATCGGACCCTGAAAAGGGTCCGGACCGAAGTATTCACCAAAGACACATCAGCCGCAGCCCAGAATAGCTTCAGCCGCTTTCTGGTAATGCACTCAGAAAATGGAAAACCACTTGCCAAACTTTCACCTTTTCTAATTTCAAAGACTTTAGAAAACCTAATCGGTAAAAACTTTAAAGCAAAGAAACTAGCATCTGGCGACTTGCTCGTTGAGGTGGAAAACGGAGTGCAAAGTGTTGTTCTTTTAGACTTAAACAAGATCTCGGACTACAAAGTATCTGTCTCCCCTCATCGCACCTTGAACAGCTGCCAGGGCGTCATCTCAGAGGACGACCTGCTGGAGTCTAGCGAAGAGGAGATCTTGGAGGGCCTTTCCGGGCAGGGTGTAGTCGCCGTGCGACGCATCTCCATACGCAGAGATGGACAGGAGAGACCATCGAAGCACTTAGTCCTCACTTTTGCTTCCACCGTGCTGCCCGAGAACATCAAGGCAGGCTATCTTCACTGCAAGGTGCGCCCCTACATACCAAACCCGAGACGATGTTTCAAATGCCAACGATTCGGTCACAGCTCTGTTACCTGTCGTGGGAAAACGACTTGTGCAAAGTGCGGAGCTACAGACCACCCAGCTGACACATGCGAGGGTACACTTCTCAAGTGTGTCAACTGCTCTGGTGCCCATCCCACCTACTCCCGAGCCTGCCCAAAGTTCCAGGAGGAAAAGAAAATCTTAACGCTGAAGATTAAAGAAAACCTCACCTACCCTGAGGCAAGGAAGCGATTTTCCTTCCTCCAAGGAGGCACCTATGCCGAGGCGGCTGCCAGGGGGCAGCGCCGCCACTAAAGGCAACGGTGGGCACTCAGTACAGTCTTCGTGACTTGGAGTGCTCACCCAGCCCCCAACCACCAGCGAGGCCTCTGTGGGTTCTCAGACCCCAGCGGGCCCGCCCAAAGTCCCACGTGCCAGGACGGTTCCCCATCGTCCTGGCCCTAAGCCCCGAGTGGTGCTTGACACCACTCCCTCCCAGAGCAGTGAGGGGCCTACTCCTTCCACTTCACAGCGGGAGGAGGAGGCCATGGAGGTATCTGCCGATCCGACAGAACCACCTCCACCCGCCAAGGGAGGTACAAAACATACCCCCGAAAAGGGGGACCAAAAGAGAAAACCTCCTCGTGTCACTGCCCCAACGAGTGTAACATAGCTTGTGTCCACTCACAGCTATGAACACCACATTATTAACAATAATTTAATTAACATGTGATGAGTCGTTTTAGTTTCATGCAGTGGAACTGTCGGGGTCTCCTTCACAACATAGATGATGTTCACTTTTTACTTAATGAGCTACGCCCAATAGCTCTAGCATTACAGGAGACCTATTTAACATCTACACATACACAAGTTTTACGAAACTATCACCTCTTCCGGAAAGACCGCCCATCTTCTCATTCATCCGGTGGTGTTGCCATTGTTGTGCAGAGTGGAGTGGCATGTGCCCAGGTCCCCCTTGACACGCCCCTCGAGGCTGTGGCAGCACGAGTTCTTACGGACCGCCTCATTACTGTTGTTTCACTGTACCTTCCACCACACACCCCCGTACACATTCATGACCTTCAGAAGCTTTTAACCCAACTTCCACAACCTTTTTTAATCTTAGGTGATTTTAATGCTCATCACACCATGTGGGGCAGTGCACGAGTTGATTCCCGCGGAAAAGTCATTGAACGGTTTTTATTATCTTCAAATATATGTCTTTTAAATAACAAAGCCCCAACCTTTTTTAGTGCTGCGCACAACTCTTTCACCTGCATTGATTTATCTATTTTATCACCATCATTGCTTCCTTGCTTTTCTTGGAAGGTTTTACATAATCCATTTGGCAGCGACCACTTTCCAGTTGTTTTAGAGAGTGTGGTCGATCTCCCCACACTACAAAAGCGTATGCCTAGGTGGAAACTTGACAAGGCGGACTGGGAACGTTTTAGCCTAGCTGCTACACTCGATGCTTCACTATTGGCCACTCTGTCCCCTGATGAGGCTACAACATATGTTACTCAACAGATAGTCAATGCAGCTGAGCACTCTATCCCACGTACCTCCGGTAATTTGCCAAAAAAGTGCAAGCCATGGTGGAACAAGGACTGTTCAACCACACTTACAAGACAAAATCGAGCCTGGGATGTCTTTCGTAGGTACCCTACCGTGGACAACAAAATTGAATTTAAGAGACGAAAAGCGCAAGCCCGCTGGACAAGAAAGCAGGCAAAAAAGAAATCCTGGATGAAATATCTCTCTTCTATAAGTAGTTTTGTTACGGCTAAAGAGGTATGGGATCGTGTACGCAAAATTAAAGGTGACTATCGGGCCTTTACAATTCCAGTATTTAATCTGCCTTTGGGGTCAGTCAAAGATGTTGCCAATGTTCTTGCGAAGCATTTTCATAGTGTATCTAGCTCTGATAATTATAGTGCTGAATTTAAACAGTTTAAATCTCGCGCAGAGAGTTGCTCTATTTCTATGGGGGGTCTAACTCGCAGCCATATAATGGGCCCTTTACAATGTGCGAGCTAGAACAAGCTCTTGAGGTAAAAAAGATGTCTGCACCGGGGCCAGACACATTGCACTATGTTATGCTTCGAAAGTTGTCACGTGACTCGCTTAGAACACTCCTTCTTTTTTCAACTCTCTGTGGGAGAAAGCATGCTTCCCCCAGGCATGGAAGCGGGCTCACATCATACCGCTCCTTAAACATGGCAAAGACGCTACGCTCCCTTCCAATTACCGACCCATTGCACTCACTAGCTGCCTGGGAAAAACATATGAGAGACTAATTAACAGACGGTTAATGTACCTTTTAGAAAAAGAGAACCTCTTTGCAAATAACCAGTGTGGCTTTCGTCGCGGACGATCTGCTGTGGATCACTTAGTCCGCCTGGAAACAATAATCCGTGAAGCTTTCGTGCATAAACAACACTGTGTCTCCGTTTTCTTTGACCTAGAAAAAGCATACGATACCACATGGAGGTTTGGAATACTTAAAGACCTTTACAGCTACGGTATTCGGGGCCGAATGCTGAAGTGTATAGGAGACTTTTTAACGGATAGGACGTTCCAGGTTCGACTGGGCTCTACTTTGTCAGATCCATTTGTTCAAGAAAACGGAGTTCCTCAAGGGGGCATCCTCAGTGTCACTTTGTTTGCAGTCAAGATAAATTCCGTTGCCAGAATTTTCCCGTCTTCCATCTCATACTCACTTTACGTAGACGATCTTCAAATCTCGTGTTCCTCCTGTAACAGTTTCACCTGTGAACGCCAGCTTCAGTTGGCTCTAAAGAAACTTGGTAGTTGGGCAGACGAAAATGGATTTAGATTTTCTCCAGATAAAACGGTTTGTGTGCCGTTCTCCTTGCGCCGTGGGCTACCTTTGAATCCAGACCTCGAACTGAAAGCCATGCGGTTGCCTGTTAAAAATGAGCACAGGTTTCTGGGTGTGATCTTTGACAGGAAGCTTACTTTTATTTCCCACTTGAAGTGTCTTAAGGAAAAATGCCTTAAAAGTATGAACCTCTTAAAAGTCTTGGCTAAGAAGACTTGGGGATCAGATAGGAGATGTCTGCTGCGCCTATACAATTCCCTTGTGCGATCCCGTCTTGATTATGGTGCTATAGTGTATGGATCAGCGCGACCATCGGCTCTGAAAATGTTGGATCCAGTGCACCATCTTGGATTACGCCTCGCCACGGGTGCTTTCCGTACATCCCCCATTCTGAGTTTGTACGCAGAGTCCAACGAGTTGTCGTTGGATAAAAGACGCCAATATCTAAGTATGACATATGCCTACAAAATATTAGCTAACCCTCACCATCCAACATATGATTCCATAAAACGTTCAAGGTTCTTTCGCCTTTTCGAAAACAAGCCCAGCATTGTACGTCCATTAAGCCTCCGCCTTGCAGAATATTATACATCTCTTCAGATTTCTCCCGATGGAATGTCCCTACTCTCACCAGTCGACTGTATTGCTCCTTGGGAGAGACTGCCGGTTTGTTGCGATTGGTCGCTTACGAAATATAATAAGCACTGTGTTACTTCAGTGGTTATCCTGCAAGATTTTCAAGAGTTGCAGACAAAGTATGCTGATTATTGTCAGTATTATACTGATGGTGCTAAAGCTCAATCCTTCACTGGATGTGCCGTGTATTCTGAGAACTTTTCTAGAACTAAGCGCCTTAATTCGATCGCCAGTATCTTTACAGCAGAACTGCATGCAGTGTTGTTAGCAATTGACCATATTAGACTGAAGAGAAATGCAAGGTCGATTATATATGTGGACTCTCAAAGTGTGATCACTGCAATTAGTTCCCTCAAAGACACCAAAAATATGCTTGTACAGCTTGTGCGTACAAAAATTAATCGTGCATTGCAGAACGGACATCATATTATACTTTGCTGGGTTCCAAGTCATGTAGGTATACTGGGTAACGAAAAAGCTGATAGGATGGCTTCTTCCTCCAGGAACCTTCGGCAGTCAGCAGCCTCGTTACCTTACCAGGATATCAAACCGGTCGTGAGGGCATCAATTTTCCAGAGATGGCAGACAGAATGGGACAAAGAATCCGACAATAAGCTTCACTTCACCAAGCCCATTCTTGGACTGTGGGAGAGTGCCTCTTTAAAGAATCGATTTCATGAGGTCTTGTTATGTCGCCTTCGCATAGGCCATTCCTATATAACCCACAAATATCTCCTCTGTGGAGAAGACCCACCCCTGTGTATACACTGCGGGGATGAGGTTTCCATCCTACACATTCTATGGATTTGTTCAGGTCTTGATGAAAAACGACGGCATCATTTTCCTGAATTGTTTAGATATCGTATACCTTTTCACCCTGCTCTTTTACTAGGAGATCACCCTCTTATCCCATTTGAACGAGTGCTCAGTTTTATTTCTAGCACTGGCTTTTTACACCAGCTTTAATGCCCATGATAATGACGAGCAACGTCCCATTTTATCTAGAATGTGAATGAACAACCTAGTTTGGCGCACTTTGGCCTCAGTAGCATTTTGCGCCATAAAGCCTCCAATCATCATCATCAGGATGCATTGTGGGGAAAGCAACAGTGCAGAAAACACACCACATGCATTCACTCTGCTAGATCCCATCTAAGAGAGCACTGCCAACGAAGCCGACGTCTTTTTAAAATGTTTTTACGTTGACGTGTCTGTCAGGTGAGACAAAATGTTGCGGCATTTATGGGCACTCGTTGCTTGCTTCTCTGCTGAACATGGCTGTTCCAGGTGTAAATTGGTCAGTTAGATGTTTAGATTAGGTGATAAGACCCCGAGATAGGCTTATAGCGAGACAGTGGTTTTCATACAAAAATGTCTCTGCTGATCCTTTTTGGAGTTTTAGAAATGTAGCAGAAACCAGCTTGCTTCTTTTGGCTACCTGCTTTGTCCAATGAATCTGTGTACTGAGAGTGTGGCTCTAGTTTATTGGATGCTCTTGGCAGCAGTGCAGTGTTGATGCTATTTTGGGTACAGCCAAAGAGATGCGGATTGCCGAGCGCTCCGATGTTCCTCGTAGGGCGACGGACCCAAGCTGGTGCGGGAACTGTTCCGCGTGGCAGAAGAACACGCCCCGTCCATCGTTTTCATCGACGAGATTGACGCCGTGGGAACCAAGCGGTGAGTTGAAGAGCTTCCCAATGCATCAGCAAGGGGAAAACAGGGATTTTGTGGTCTGCGCACGTACGAAGGCTGAGGCTGGAATTTCAAGGTGGACAAAAGTCACCCTAATCTGACACAACGTGCACTGCCGATTGAATGCTAATGCTAGCGTAAGGAATGATTCGTAGGCGTCTGCAGGCTACGAGGCTTGCATTATATGAAAAGTGATCAATAGGTGTTGCCTGCTAGGTCGTAAAATTTTTATTCAGGGATGGAATTGAAAGGTGTTACATTCAAATAAAAGTTTGGAATCTCCTCTTTCCCAGGAGCGCATAATTTTTCAATATACAATTGCCGACTGATTTTTCAGACGTCGATAATTCGGACTCGTTCAATTTTTTCAGACGTCGATAATTCGACTTTGGTTTGGCAGTGCTACTTGAGTACTGCTAAGTCCTACCACTAGGTGACGCTATGCTACGGCTTTTTTTCTCTAGCGGCTTTTTTAAGCTCTCGTTTAGACATAACTGAGACAAGTTTTTTACTGCTGATTTTTCGGACTGCTCTGTTACTTGGACTTTTTTTCGGTCCCTGCGAAGTCCGAAAATCGGTCAACGATTGTATTGTCAAGTGCCAACCGTGTCGCCCAAGTATGATTGCCAAGCACCGTGCCACCCAGTTGTGACCGCTGAACGCAGGTACGACTCCAACTCTGGGGGCGAGCGCGAGATCCAGCGCACAATGCTGGAGCTGCTGAACCAGCTGGACGGCTTCGACTCCCGGGGCGACGTGAAGGTAGTGATGGCCACCAACCGCATCGAGACCCTGGACCCGGCCCTGATCCGACCCGGTCGTATCGACCGCAAGATCGAGTTCCCCTGCCGGATGAGCGCACCCGCAAGCGCATCTTCCAGATCCACACAGCCCGGATGACCCTGGCTGGGGACGTGCAGTAGCGACGACCTCGTGGCCGCTAAGGACGACCTCTCGGGAGCAGACATCAAGGTGGGTCGGGCAGAACAACATTAATAATAATAAAGTTCATTTCTATTTTAAAGGGGCACTAAACTACTTTCTGCAGTAGTCTATTTATGATCGCAACTCGATGAGGATGACCTCTCGTGAGCAGAGACATCAAGGTGGGTCAAGCAGAACGACACTCATAAGTCATAATTTATGTGTGGTGGAGAAGCATATCCACGGGACAATGCAGGTTTGTAATAATAATAAAAATATTAAGGAGGTTTATTACTATTCTAAAGGGGCACTAAACCACTTTCAGCTATAGTCTATTTATGGTCGCAACTCAATTTATGGGCTTCGAGCATCCTAATTTCTCTATTAAAATTGCTGCGTCCATCTCTGTTTGTGTCTACAAGTTTCCTGAGCTTTGTTATGAAGCTTGACATGTCCCAAGCCCCATTGGCAGTTGCAGGCACAATATTTTGGGTATATTTTCTATGCAAAGAAGAACGACAATACTTAAAACATTAATAAAACTATAGTCGGTGACAGGTCGAGAACGCAGTGGAAGCTCCTCCCACATCTTTCCACTTTAGTAGTGCGAACACTGGAGAGGAGGAGATGTCCTCTCCACCGTTTGCTCTGCTAAAGTGGAAAGGAGTGGGAGGAACTTCCACTTCGTTCTTGACCTGTCACCGACTATAAGTGCTAATTAGGTATACAAGCCACATTGCACATTCAAGCACTACTCAAGAAAACAACGCCTTTAACTGTTTGGCGGAAAGTGTGCCGAAACTTGTATCTTTGTTTATATACAGCTGCCGAGAAACTTACAAATTGTATATTGAATCATTTGTGGTCCATACTTTGATCTGCACTTATGAACCTTCGAGCATTCATTCTGGCAGCTCAGTAGAATAAATTTATTTTCCTTTGATGCGGCTATTTCCGTTAAAATTGCCATTACAGTCGGAAGCATTCCCGTGGTGTGTCTCGAAATCGGTCTCAAGACGTCTTGGGGTGGTTCGCCGGTGTAGCCGAAGACGATGCCGTTTTTGGCGATTCCAGCGGATAGGTGGCACCAGTCATCTGTCCACAACACGGCCATGAGCGGTTCAAATGCAGTCGACCGAATTCAAATGCTAATGTGGGAACCATCCTTCATGAGGTTGTCGAATGAAAGTCGTAGCATCCTTAGAGCGAAAACGGCAATTTTTCTCCGCAGGCCATCTGCACGGAAGCCGGTCTGATGGCGCTTAGCGAGCGGCGGATGAAGGTGACGAGCGAGGACTTCCGCAAGTCCAAGGAAAACGTGCTTTACCGCAAGAAGGAGGGCAGTCCCGAAGGACTCTATCTCTGACAACCGCCACCGCCTTTTGTGTTTCTGCTGTCCTAGACCGCGTTACGTTGTATGTACCATCGAGAGCCTGCGAGTTAATAAACGGGTTTGCAACTGTAGTCCTTCCTTGAGTTGAACGGGGTTACACGGATGCCAGTCCTACGCTGAAGAAAGGTGACTGGCCCGACGACTAGACCGAGGGGGTTAGTCAAGCTTAGGTGGTACCAGGGGAAATATAGTTACTATATCCACTGACAGGATGAGAGCAGCAAGGAAGTCTTTCAGCTGTCCCACCTCCAGCACGAGCTTTCTACTTTTGATAATGCTTCGAGCTTTCAGTGTGCATGCGCTGTCAAATGCTGGAAGGCAACAAGTGCATGCTAGTGGTCAAACATAGAAAAAAATGCCCCGTTGTTCACCTTCTGTCGGTGACAGTAGCTCTTCTGGAGCGCAGATGGCTCGGTTAACATGTTGCAGAACTCTGCGCTAAGAAACAAGTACCGTCACTTGGAGTTTGCGGGTTAAAAGCAGGGGGCAGATGGTGGTGGCATCGATGAGTGAAACAAATTTCTGAATTAATTTCTTCTACTACTGCTGTTGTTTCAACGAGGCGAAGGCCCCAGGTGCAGGTAGGAGGTTGTGGCTCGTTGACCATTTGATGTGACTCTATTCAGAAAAGTTTGCGTGGCTGGCTACTGGATTCAAAAGGTTGAAGTTCTCTTCGGGGCCCCACAACGTCTGGTTTAATAGCTCTCGAAGAGTTGGGAGGTTCTCTGGGGAGAATGTGTTTTACTGGGTGGGCTTTGTCCAAGGGAAAACGTCTGTGGTCTTGCCAGGTGCACCAAAGCACTACACGAACAGCAGTGCGGATAGACGCCTTCCTCCTGCATGCACGTCACCGGCCCCAGAAACCCAGTGCCTCGTCCGCCGTCTGTGACGTGGCTATAACTGTCTGCACTTGCTCTGCAGAAGGACTAGTTACCGTAAAATACTGGGGGAGTGCCCATTTCATTTACGCTAAAAACTGGGTTGAGCTATACATGGGCGCTTGTCCGGTCAAATCGGGCGGTTGACGTGTAATTTGCAGAATTCTCAAGTTTGGGGAATGTTATAGTGGGCGCTTGAACGAAGTGGGCCGTTCTTCGGTATTTTACGTTACTTGTTTTTCTCTGATGATCCCAGACGATTCCAAGGGCTGCAACTTTGCAAACTTCCGGAGATGTATCAAGATTGTGAGCCAGCCTCCACCCAGCCCGGAATTTTGTGCAATGCTCTTTCCTGTACCAATAAAAGACCATTGTGAGCATACGCCTTCAATTTCTTGCCATCTGAGTGTTGCGAGCATATCAAACAAGGTAAAATAATTGCACTTAGGACAAATTCCTTCAAAAATCCGTCTTTACTAAAGGTGACTGTTGGTATCTGCGCTCAAGTTTAGCTTCCCCTTTGTGTGTTAAAGTCCTGCAACGGTGACAGTGGAGCAAAGGCTACGCACCGCTCCCGTACTCTGAAATTGTATGTTTGCTTCCTGAAATTCTCTTTCGAAAAGCTTGATTTTGTCATGGACTCATGGTCATGTTTTCCAATTATGAAACAATACGCGACTAACGAACAACAACTATTAATTTTGCCTGACAATTCTAGAGAATAAAAAATATATCCAGTTTGCTCGCCCGCCGCGGAAACCACAGAAAGCGCTGTCATGTGACGTACAGCCGACGTGTCATTGGTCCAGCAGCAGCGTCCAGGCATCACGTAGCTTCCACTCCACTGTTTCTCGTCAACAGCCGTCCGTCTGCAGATCCAAGTTCAGAAAACCGAGATCAAGTCCCGTTCACACACTTGCAACATCTTAGAACCAGAGAGCCTTGGAACCTCTTAGTATCTTTTACGACGAGAGGACACACTGGTGCCATCTATTGGGTAACAGTGTAAACTTGGCAGTCCGGCATAATTTCTATTTCTCTCGCGCATTATCCTTTCTTTCTTGGCTCAAAAAACTTGTCAACGTTATATTTGAGCCTTTCTCATAGGTATTACGCACATTTGACTTGGAAATCCCGCAAAACCTTCGCTCTTGTGAAATGCAGTTCCAGGGTCACCGCATAGATGGCGCCAGCGTGCCAGTGTGCTCTCTAGTGTTCTCTCGTCCTAAGAAATTTTAAGAGGTTTCAACAGGTCTCGTCTCTCTCGGTCGTACACACGCAAGTTTTGTGAACAGGCCTTCAGTTTCAAAGATTAGGGAGTTTTCGTGGACCGCGCCTCCCCCGTTTCCCCCTCCGCTCAGCCCTCCGCAACGAAGAAGCCGCCACTGCGCCTGCGCGGCGATGGCTTTGACTCAACGAGGTAGAGGGTCTTTGACTGTAAAGTTCCAGGTATCGTGGCGGGTTGCGGAGAGCGTTGCGGGACAGCGGAAACGATCTACGAAAACTCCCTGATAATAGGGACTTTCAGTAGACCGTTTACGCAGCCCGCTAAGCACCCGGATAGCGCTCCGCAATCCGCCACAAGACTTGAACTATGCAGAAAAGCGCCAGGTGTGTCGCGAACTTTGTCGAACCAGATTTTAGGTCGAACTTCGGGGTTTGACTGGGTACCGTAGCCGGAGCGAACCTCGAACTTTTCACCAGATTCGCCTGGTTCGACTTTCTGGACAGTGTGGCCAGACCTTGATACAAACATGTCTAAGTTTAGAGAACATTTTTTTATAAAAATGGTTATTCTATTTTATAAACAGTTGCAATTAAAAGAAACCAATTCTAATCACTGAAGAAGTTAATAACTTATTTGTCTTTGCACTGTATTAACTGAAATACGCAATCACTCTGCCCTTAATTCATCTCTAGCCACCACCATCCAACTCAAGCCAACTGGCTAGCTTGTCGCGCATGCGCACGCTAGTCGCAACCTCAATACAAGGTTCGTCGAATTGTCCACTAAAAGTTTGAAAAAGTCGAACCTGGTCGAACTCGAACTTCTGCCGGTTCGCTGACTACTCTAGACAAGGCAGACAAGTCTGGCGGCGCGCATGCGCAGCTGCTGCACGTTTACTTTACGGATACCGTAGCGGAGGAGAAAAACGATCTACTACAACTCCCTAGTGCATATCTCGTCGTAGAAGCTGGGGTTCCATCTGCTTTTTCAGTGCTGCATTTCTGCGCCTAGGTGGCGCATGCTGCCACCCAACCCAAACAAATTGAAAATGTTGTGCTTTACATATTTATTAATTCAATACGGGTTAACGTGGAACAAAAGAAACGTACATGGCTCATCGCTTTAAATACAGGGTGTCACAAAAAAAAAATTTACAGGGTTCTTTTTTTTTTGCCTACAAAAATAAACTAGGCATTGTTGAACGCTCATTTTGCGCCCAGAGGTAGCACTAGAGGGACTAGAGGTCACCGTTGCTAGAGATCACAACCGGATTCCGAAGTTTCAGCCGTTTCAGCCCGATCCGATACCTTAATCGAAAGCAACGTTACTAGAACCAATCAGTTGCGAAACTGCCATAGAACCTGCTTTAAAAAAGTGGCTCCGACCGCACTCGAATACCGAGCTAATGGCGATTAGCAACGCCGCCATTTCTCCCGCAGTGTCCACTCTGGGAACTGCACGGCTGCACGTCGAAGTCGGGCAAGCAAGGGCTGGTGGCGCCATCTCGTAGGGCCATCTCGCGAGTATCTATGTAAAGCAACTTTCATGCTTCAACTCGTCGATAAAGGGTGGCGCTGTTATCGTATGTTAGCTCGGTCTCGGTGGACGCCAGCGGCCCAGGTTTCAAGGGGAGAGTTTCCCAACTGAGGGTTTTAGTAACGTTGATCGAAAGTTATAAGTGATTTTCTGAAAATTTCAATAGGAAAATGGCGGCCGACGGAGTTTTCAAATACATGGGGCTCTATGGCACCAGAAACCGAAACGGGCAAAAACGGGCTCCATTTTCCCATTGAAATTTTCAGAAAATCACTTCTAACTTTTGAATAAGGTATCGGATCGGGCTGAAATTTTGGCATCTGGTTGTGACCTCTAGCGCTACCTCTGGGCAAAAAATGAGCGTTCGGCAATGCCTAGTTTATTTTTGCAGTGAAAAAAAAAAAATTCTAAATTAATTTTTTGTGACACCCTGTGTATAGTTGGAGGACGTGGGTTATGTGAAAACACAGTGAGTGCGCAGGCGAGCTGGTGGATGTTGATCATGATGTATGTGTAGAAAACCCAATGTAAAATACAACTGTCAAAAAAAAAAAACGATGCAGCTTGGAAGTAATTTTAAGAAGTTTCTCAAAATGTAATGTCTTTTTGTTTGCTTTTTCCTCAGTTGTAAGTGAATGTGGAATGAGTCATTTTGCGGGCAGGGGTTCAGTTGGAGGACATATCAGTTCTCGCTTTGATAAAGCACAGCCCTTTCAGACTCCGGCTGCAAGGGAAGTGGGTCGGTGTGATTGTTTTGTTCAAGGACCCAAGTTTTCCGTTTGGGATTGAGGCCGTTTACGGTTCAGGTGAAGACCAGTGTGGGTAGGATTGTATAACAAAGTTTGACTTTGTGACGTCGGTGGTCGGTGATTAGGTTGTGGATATATACTAGTATAAGGCTTTGAGGGAATAAACGCAGAAACTGAGTTTGAGACGTTCTTTTCACCTGTCTTTTAGATGCGGAGCATCTCTTGCTCGGGTCTATGTCCCGCGGCGTCGGCGTTGTAGTCCGCACTCACACTACGCACGTGCAACTCTCCTCCTTCCCTCTCTCCAACAGCTGCGCGTTACTCTCTCGCTCTCTCTCTCTACCAGCTGCGTGCACTGCGCGTGCGTTCGCCCTTACTCACACCGCGCGCGTGCGCATCTCTCTCCTCTAGTCTCCTCAGCGGTAGCGCGCCGCGCGCGTTCCCCCGGAGGACTGAAAGGAGTGATAGTTTTGGGCGCGCGGGTCGCAGCGCCACGCCAGGGCTTTCCAGTGGGGTGGTCTTTCCCCGCAACTCTGCGGCTGTCGTCTGCTAGCGTTTCTCGGCCGCTCTGCGTCTGCCGCAGCCCAAATCCGGCCGGCCAAAAGAAATCAGTCAAGAAGGAATACAATTAATTACGATCCGCGATGCTCCGCATCACCCTATGGTTCCCCTCGGGAAGATGGTGTAATTTTTTCTTCGACCAAGTTTCCCAGCTTTATTACAGTCTTGGGTATTCTATATCATGATGGGTTATGTGCCAGGATGACACCGTTGTCACCGTCAATAGCTTTGCCGTGGTGAAACCAAAGCCACAAAGCGAGTGGTGACGCTGCACAACAGGGTGAGCTGTTACGTCGTCTGCCAGTTACAACGTGTGACACTCAGTGGCGGATCCAAGGGGGGGGGCGACGGGGCAGCCACCCCCCTCAAACCAAGTCGACCCCCCCCCCCTACCCCCTTCTCGGAGGGCAATTTGATATGGGTGGACCCCCCGGTGCACGAGAAAGAATGGGAAAATACTATCCTACAAATCTCCCCCCCCCCCCCCCCAAACGGAGTTCTGGATCCGCCCCTGGTGACACTCAGCTTCTGAAACTCAGGCATTCGTGAGCAGAGCTGTAAAATAACTAGTTAAGAGTATTAACCCAGGTTTAACCACATTTACACTGGATGCGCTTTACATGCACTACGTAAACTGCGCTCCCAGCGTGCAGAAAGGTAAACCGCCTTTTTAGCCCGCATAAATAAACTACGCCGCGCAGAAAGCTGGAACTCGCTGTGAGAAAGTGATTCTAACGGTGGTGATAATATGGCGAATATCTAAGCGCCCCTAAATAAAAAATATAATAAAAATAATTCTCCGAGTCGTAAGCGCCTGCAGCATTTATTTCAATAAAAAAAGTCAGCAAAAAAAAAAAAAAAAATAGAGCTCGAGGTACACCTAAGCATTTCTTATGAAAGCATGCAAGCCGCTCGTCCGCTCCTTTTGTCGTCTGCTCGTCCGCTCCCTTTGTCGTCTGCTCGTCCGCTGCCTTTGTCGTCTGCTCGACCGCTCCCTTTGTCGTCTGCTACATACTAGCGCGCGCGCGCTTCGGGATCTCGGAGGCCATGGCGCGCGCCAGCCAATAGAACCGAAGGCAATCGCGGAAACTAGGGGCCGTTTTCGCGCTTCAAACTGATGACGTCAGCTAGCTCCACGAGACAGTTAATACTTTCGCATTAAAAAGAAAAATATAGACTTTCTAACTGACAACCCACAAGCTCAAATTTTTATGGAAATTATCATTAGGTGGGCGGCGGCTCATAGAGGATTTTTATTTTTATTTTCTACCTTTTAATCCAGGGAACGTAAGGTGGTCAGATGTTCGCATTTTCCCACCACCTCTAGGGTGAACACCGCCAACCTGCTGGTGACATTTCGCCGAAAGCGCAACGTCGCCACATTCGTAGTCTTTGCACGTTTCGCTCATTAAGCAAAGAGAGTGTACCTTATACGTTTAGTCTGTGTGTGTGTTTGTATCTTCGACTGATGATATTCGTTACCGAAGAGATTTGGCTGAGCTTAACTTTCTCAATTTTGCCATCTTTTCTTTTTATCTCAATTCTCAAGTGGCTGGCTGTGAATTGTTTGAAGTTTGCAATTCGACGGCAACAAATTAGCTTTATTTTTCTTTCAAAATACGGGATATTTCTTCCATGTACTCTTGAGAAGTGAAGGTCCATCGATGCATAGGCGGAAAGTTTTCAATTTCCTAGGGGGACGGATGGGGGAGGGGGGGGGGTGCCCGAGCCCCTCCGTAGTCAGCGCCTCTGTGTCGATGAATGGTGGGTTGGAATCCCGGAGAAAAGCTCACTGGAGAAAAGCTCACCGGAGAAAAGCAGCAAAAAAAAAAAAAACTTACCGATTTTTTTTTAATTTTTTTAAGTGGAGGTGTCGGATCATGCGTAACATACATAAATTTATCATCATTAAAATTCGTCAGTTTTGTAAAAGGGAAAATGTCCTTTTTTGTAATATTTGTTAAGCTTATTGGGTTTATTGCTCCCAAATTAATAATTGCGGGCGAATGTTTTCAGTGGTCAGCAACGAGAGCTTAA
>JAZHYW010011866.1:0-75990 GCA_037355805.1 Ixodes ricinus
CTGAACACACCCTGGATTTCAAATCTTGAGTATCCAACCTGAAGAGGAAAAGATCGGCGTTGGAAGACTTCACCAAGTGGCGCATGGCGTGCGAATACTCTCTTGGACACCTAGGCCGGTTGAGCACTATTCGACGAGATGGTGCAGCAATAGCAGGCGTTTATGAACACTAAGGTGGCAAATACGAGGCTGGGAATGAGCATGGTGCAACGCCTCACCCCTCCTGACCTGACACAGAACACCAACAAGCATTTGGTGAGCCCCTCGTGGAACACTAAAGCGGACTTGACGGGAAGTGGTGTTTCTGGTGGTTCCCGCTCGGCGAAGCCCAGAAAAAGTCCGTACAGATTGTCAACTGAGACCACTATATAAAAACATCTCCGGACAAGCAGAGCGTCGTCTGTAGAGGCTGTCATAATGGAAGCCCTGAGAGCGGCGAAGACCTTGATGTCCCAACGCCAGACATGCCCCCATCGGACATTTATCTCATGAAGCTGTGGGCCGGGATACTGCGCGTGCTGCAACTGCACAGAAAAGGCCTGATACAGCAAAATCCACGAAAGACGTCGTTCGCGACTTGATAGCCGGCAGGACTTTTGTGCCTCGCTGTCCGAATGAACCTCCATAAGGAAGCTATGCTCCACCATCCGGGCCTCGTATTTCTACGGAGTCCGCGATATGACGCATGGCCATGCCGCTCGCGCCGGATTGGCTGCCCTTGAAGAGAATGCTGCTTCGTCACACATGGCAACGTTCTGTTCCTGCGCAGACCCGCAGTGGGTTTTGATGTTGCGTATATTACTGGGGCGCGTTTGAAACTTCACTCCCCTTCCCAGTACGAATAAATGTAAAAACAATATTCCAAAAGCCGCGATTCATGATTACAAAGCAAATTCCTCCAGCTTATATAACAATGTCAAGAATTTATGACTATACATTCGTCTCCCATGCGGGAGACGTCATCAGTGCAGCCTACGAACAACCCGACTACCTACCAGAAACCAAACGCTTGCTTTGGCCTTATCTTCATCCGTAGCGCTGGTTCCGGCTACTCTTTCTTTGTCCATGCCATACCGGAGACGTCATCATTGCGGCCCTTGTTTCACCTTCTTTTTCGTCCATAGTAGATGTGATGTTAAATGATGGCTCTAAGTTATTTCAGGATGTCGGTGTACACGTCGGGAAGGCGGCCGCGGTTAGAATTACACGCGGATGGGTTGCTACGAATACACCATGTTTCCAGATATCTTCTGGGGCCCCACCGTTGTTCACGTGCCGGGGTCACAGCGTTCGCGATGTCAAAAGTATGGACCAGTCGTTTAACAATGGTCCACCAGTTCAGTTTTTGATCTTGTGGCACGTGTTGCCTTCTCCACACCTCTTCCTGTGCTCTTTAAGGCGGGTACTTTATTTTCGGCCGGTTTTTTGATCTAGCACTTGTCACAGTCCTGACAGTTCACTTTATATACAATACCACTTTCCGACTCAGGAGGGCGGGTCCTTTGGCTTAAAAATGAGGTCACGTGAATTTTATATGGAATTTGAAGTTGTTCGTATACAGAATGGGAGGAGGGACCGGCGAACAGACTTTGAGACTCATTTTACATAAGGGACGATCACCAAACCTGCTTTGAAATTATTACTCGCTTTTGTCCTTCTTCCGGCATATGTCGCGCGTGTTTTCAGTAAAACCTTGTGAAACCCCACCCTCAAATGGGATCCGACAACAATCTGAACTTGCGATGCGCATAAATCTGAATTTCAGGGAAATTTCCTGACCTGCTAATTAAAGTTTTTACAACAGCTCGCTTGTTTTGTACAGGGTGGTGGAATTTAAACTCAAAACGTTACCGATACCGCAAGGTTTTCGATGCACAGTTGTTTCAAACCACCCTGCATCAACCGTGTATCGTAAACTTTGCGATACCGGTAAATATTTGAGTGCCGATTCTCACCACCCTGTGTAACACAAGCGAGCTGTTGTAAGAGCTTTCATTAGCCGATCATACATTTCCTTTCAAAATCAGATTTAAGCGCGTCGGAAGTTCAGATTGTTGTCGAATTCCTTTTGAGGGCGGGTATTCACAAGGTTTTACTGAAACCACGCGCAAACATATGCAGAAGGAAGGACAAAAGTGACTAATAATTACAAAGCAGGTGAGGTGACCATCCCTTACGTAAAGGCGTCTCTAGGGTCAATTCGCCGGTCCCTCCTCTCATTATGTATACGAACAACTTTCAAACCCCATATAAAATTACGTGACCTAATTTTTAAGCCGAAGGATCCCACCCTCCTGAGTCGCAAGGTGGTATTGCATATAAAGTGAAATGTCAGGACTTTGACAAGTGTTATATCGGAGAAACCGGCCGAAAATGGAGTACCCGTCTCCAAAGAGCACAGAAGAGACGAGGGACGTAACAAATGTCGCAAGACCAAAAACTCAACTAGGGGATTATTGTTGGACGACTGGTCACACATTTGACCTTGCGAACGCTGTGACCCTGGCACCTGAACAGCGGTGGGGCCCCAGAAGATATCTGGATTAATGGTGTATTCGTAGCGACCTATCCGCCTGTAATTCTAACCGCGGCCCCCTCCGTGACGTGAACATCGACATCCTGAAATAACTTAGTCATGATTTAACATCACATCAACTACGGACGAAAAAGAAGTTGAAACGATGGCCGCAATAATGATGTTTCTGTGTGCCATGGAAGAAGAAAATTCTTCAGAACCAGAACTACGGATGAAGAGAAAAACAGCAAGCGTCTGGTAGCTGGTAGATAGTCGGGTTGTCCCTAGGCTGCACTGATGATGTCTCCCGCATGGGAGACGAAATGTCTACTAATAAATTGTTGATATCGTCATATAAGCTGGAGGAATTTGCTTTGTAACCTCCCCCCCCCCCCCCCGTTCACGCCGCTTCGCAGCGACAGTATGCGGCGGCTCATTCACGTGCTCCAGTGACACACGAGCACCATTGCCGCGAAGCGGTGCGAACAGCGGGGGATGTTGGGAGTAGGTTAAACGCGCCCCAGTTATACACCCGCAACACCTGCCGGCCGGGGCAGCAACCGCAAGTTCCTTTATGTAATCACGCTGCGTCCTTGTCGAGGAGCAACCAATCCGGCGCGAGCGGCGCCGCCATGCCGCGTATCATCAACCGTTTACAAATACGGATCCGGGCCATGTTAGGACGAGGGCGAGCGAGGACTGGGCCTCTCGCGCTGGCCCTCAAAACAAACATGACGGTGGAGACACTGGCGATAGAGGCCGGTGACGCGACCTTCTCCCAGACCATCACCACTGGGATTCCCACCACCTTCATTTACGGTCATCGAAGAGGAACCCAGGAACCTGCCGTTCACCATGAGCGAGCTGGAAGGTGCACTGCACCGTGGAAAAACGCACAGCGCCCAGGATCCGACGGCGTCGAAGTTTCCCTGCTGCGTAACCTTCCTGTCGTGGTCAAAGTGGAGCTACTTGATTAAGTCAACGTGGCGTGGGGCAGCGGGACCGTTCCACAGCCATCGAAACATTCCACTGTGGCGCCGATACCCAAACCAGGCAGCGAGCAGAGTACTCCACCGACTCAGGCCGATCAGCTCACATCGCGTGTACGCAAGCTGCAGCTCGTTCCCCGAAGCAGACGTTGCACCGAGGAAAAGTCCCGTCTGATTACTCTGGTTGAAGGGTGCGTTTTCTCTCCAAGTGGAATTATCTATTCTGTGTTTCGCCATAACTTGGAAAAGGTCAAAGGCTACAGATTTTCCTCACCATAGCGGCAGACATTTCCATCTGCAACAAAAAGTACTCCTAATGTGGCTTTGTTTTGAAAAGCTATTAATCTCAATTTTTTTGAGCTAATGTTAAAAGTAAAGCAATAACGTTTACGTAGTTTTCAGCATACATTTACCTTAAATTAAAATGAGGATCTCAAATCGGCATTCGCTGCCCTGCAATGAGCCAAGGCATCTCTGGCCAAGGAGGCTGCTGTGGTTTATTTGCTGCCACAGTGTGAATGTGCATGCTCTTGTTCTTGCCTCTTGCCCGTTTGTGTATCACACGCTTTCACAAAACAGTTCAATGCATTACTGTACAGGGGCATAGGCACATACCCTTTTGTACGTGTTTCAGTTAAAGAAAAGTCACACTCTCTTGAAGATGTTTATACGGCAAAAGGCCGGCGTGCCTCAAATGGCCCCAAGCTTGCCGCTGTAGATGAGAAATTTAGCCAGCGCAGTACAACCGAAAGCCTGGGGTCTATAACGTGCATCACGCAGTAGTGATAACACGAACGCGTGCAGGTATGATTCTCGTCGAGATTGAAACGGGCAAGGGCTGGGATTAAGCCTTAAAGCCCTGGGTTCTGCAGCGTGAGCTTTCGGGCTTAAAGATGAAGGAACAGCCTGGGTAAACACACACGTCTTTCTTGTATTCCGTGTAGGTCTTGCTGATGTTCTGATGAGTGGTAACAATGGCTGTGATGTCCGCGGTGGTGTCTGCCGCTCTGTCAATCACATCTGCCACTGTCCAGGTCAGGAGCGGCTCTTTGCCGGGATTGTGGAAGTAGCTGAGTTTGGAGAGGTTCCTGTCCCGACATGCAGAGACAAATAGTTTACTTCACAGGAGTGCACCCAAATAGAATGATATACATGCAATGTTGCCACAAAATGACTCCAACTAAGTTTTTGTTTTTTAATTTATGTTTGAAGGTGGCCGAGTCGTTGGTGCATTGTAAACATATAATTAAAAACTACTTTCTTGTTAGAAAGTTTCCAGATGGCAGATGACAGTGACAGATGGAGTTCCAGCTGGCAGATGACAGCATGTCCTGCATGTGAGATTCTTCTTTTTCCTGTCTTTGTCGTCTTGTTGTGACATATTTTAAAGAATCCGAAAAAAAATAGAGTAAGCCTTGAGTCAACGCTATGCTTGTGTCCTTCTTCTACTGGACATTGGGCTTTTGCACTGTTTCAATTATTTTTTTACTAATCTTTTTTTTTGTTTTGCTTAAGTATCTGAGGTTCATAATATGCTGATACTGCTTAGTTTCTACTGTACACGCATTTTATATGTCTATCCGCAAGAAGTTTAGAAAAATATTTTAAGTGACATGCAGGACCACAAAATCAATGATTATATAAATTTAAAATTCTCTTCACAATATTTTGTCTTGTACTAGCGAAACATTTGCTGTGCAGCGTTGCGATTGTGCCAGATGTTCAAAACTAAACTTGACAAAACAAAAATGCCGGGAGTTGTGCGAAACTTGTTCTTGACCTTGGGTTTGCTACCAGGCTGCCGCTACGTGCAAGAGTAATCTTTGTCGTTTATAATAAAACAATCTAAAATTATATAAATACATTATAATTGCAGTAATTAGAGTGTGTTTATATTGTAAACCTGTATGTGACCGTATGGGCGAGAGTGTTTACTTTTGTAGAATTCTCGTAGCCTGTCCGCCTTTGCGATATGCCTCTCCACACTTGTGGTGGGAAGAATCCATAACAGCTATCGCCGTAAAACGTATGTGGGCGCATTTAGATAAGCAAACGCACGAGGGTCTCAACGAGCAGACGAACTTGCTTGTATGCGTTTTTTATCTCAACAATAATTTAACTCTGTAGGTCACATAACTCCAAAAACAGCCTGTTTTGGTCATGCCAGACAAAATTGTTACATGTAGATGTACATAGAAACATTTTGTACGCACGTAGAATTAACGAAATTCGCTATACTTACCGTGTGAACGCACGTTTTGTCGTTACACTTTCGCAAAAGGAGAGAGAGAGAAGGTTGAGTCCAAGAACGTATTTTATGCTAAAATATTCCTGTTAATCCACCGCCTTCGCCAACAAGGCTACCTATGAGCACATGGGCGCCGTTTGGCTGCAGTGACTTGAACCCCAAAGTCTTCCGTGGTTCGCTTGTGTTATAAAAGGGCGCTAAAATTGAAATCTAGAGCACGTAGAGCAAGATGCATCTCTGATCAAAACTAAAAAAACGGTGTATTTCCTACGTCCGGTGTGCACACGAAACCCATTTAATTTTTGTTCCTAATTACACCTTCAATAGCTAGCTATTGATTGTCCTACTCTTCTTGTCCTCAACTTCGTCCGTTGTTATATTTATGTGTTTAAGAAGGTTAGTCCACCAGATAAATTTGTTAGGTCGTCTAAGCACGTAAATCGTACGCTGTGAAGGTCTGTTCATGTGCTTGACTACATATGACCACGCTGCTGGACCTATACGCCTGTCGAAATGACGCTATTGAAACATTTAAATAGAACGAATAGTGTTATGACAGTTACAAATCCAGTACAAAACAGCTTATCGTATGGGACTATAACGACCCGAATTGCATGGGGTCGTGATAAGGTTTTATATTGTTCAAATATGGTATCACGGTGGTCTACTAAACATGCGCTATGTATTTGGTTTCAACAAAACTGCCTTCTGAATTGTTTTAATGTTAGTGACTGGAAAGGTAAAAAAGAAATATGGTGCTGTTGTCGACTAATAAATTAAAAATTAAAACCGTGCTTATGTATTTCAAAAATCAAAGTATCTATCACGGACACTTTCATCATTCTACGTGGTATTCAAAAAAGAGATAATCGAAGATATGACTCTAAGAAATGCCTGCTAGTCATTTACCTGCAAAACACCCAAAGAGCCACTCTCTGCGTTTTAGGAAATCAGCTCTGCGAATGATGAGGCGGAACATCAGTTTAGACCTAAAAACTAAAGTCTATGCTGCGGCATTACGCAATGCAAGCATGTCGCTTTGCATTGCGTGAATCGCCACAGCGCAGACCTAATTTCGAGGTCTAAACGGATGTTCCGACTCATCATTCGCTGAGCTGATTTCATAGTTCATAATGATTGGCTCTCTGATTGTTTTGCGTGTAAGTAGACGCGCAGGCATTTTTTGGAGTGTAGATGAGTGAACCGTACTTGATCGAATAAAACAAAGTCTATGAAGTCATCGAAAGACAAACTTTTTGGCGGAGCCGGGACTTGCACTCAGGGTCTCCCGATATGCGGTCGGGTATGCAAACCACTACCCCACTCCGCCTTGTTTTTCTGACGCTTTTTTTTTCTCTCTTATTAGTGCACCGAAACGAAATGTTCCCAATGAGAGGTGTCCTGCACGCACTCGACGCCGCGTGGAACGTGGTACGACGCGTATGCTGGTACGTGGTACGTTCTCGTTGTGCAGCAGACTCATTACCGGTAATGAATCCCGTGTGGCGAAAACATTTGCGAAGGGTGTCGAGCGTTACCGCCCTCCACGCGTCCGACAGCTTACCAACAGGTGACAGTAAATCCGCCATGTACGCGTACGTCTTGCCGAGATACCCGAGATAGCACAAATGCGTATGTACCGGAGGTACACATTGAATAATGCGCATTAAGTTACGGAGTCGACAGATATAGGGGTAATTTTTTTTCTTTATTACGACCGAACCAGTCAGGTAATTACTACGGCTGGGCGTCGATTAAAAATTTTAACCCGATTAATCGCCACCCTTTAATCGATTAATTAATCGATTAATCGGTCTCGTTCATTTCCATGCATAATAATATTGATTAAAAATAAAAATTCCATCTATATTTTTTTTCTGAATATGTGTTAAACGATGCAATAATTTTAATTATGAATCAGCTTCAATATACAGTTGAGAACAGTTAAAAACACTCACACTCACACATTATTACTTCAGCTCCATGAGGCAAAAATGTTCGTTGATATTCTCCGAGAAGGGCGACCTCCTTTGATTGCTCACAGTAGTCTCTGCTGCGCTAAACGGACACTCGCACGGCGTTGAAGTCGCTGGGACATGTGTAACCTTCTGCACATGTCTGAAGTTACAAATCTCTCCCTCACACTTTACCTTAAGTTAATACTTCACCTAAATTTTTCACTTCATATAGGTGTGCTCGTCCATGTCTGCATAGTGAAAGCATTTCATTTTTATTTAATTTTGGTTCGTCAAAATTTTACCGATTAACCGGTTAAACAAATTGATCGCGATTAAAGCATTAATCGATTAATCGGTAGGTTAATCGATCAATTGCCCAGCCCTAGTAATTACAATATTTAAACGCAAAATGATTCAACTACGGACAATGTACAAATATCCAAACAGTACAACCAAGCTCCTGCACATTGATTGCTCTTTTTTATTATCGAGAGTACAGAAATGACCGGCGTAAATAACTCCTAGTCGTAAAATTACGTTCACTTTGCGCAAAAAAACACACTTAAAACACGTGTTTATGGAACAGTGTTGTGACGAAACGAGAATTCTTCCAAACGCGTTAATCGACTCTGCGGTTCCTGGAATGAATCGTCAATGGTATCCATTTTCCTCGTGAAGTGCACTGGGAGCACCTGGAAGGCAGATGTTTGTGACCACGCTCAACGAAGAGATTGCGAAACAAACTAGTTCTGAATGATTACGCGGAAAGTCTCTTGGGCCTGCCGATAAATGGCTGTTACGAACAAAGTATGGGGAAAAGCACTGAAGGTAAGGGAAGGGTACAGGAGATCTGGAATCTTCACAACATAACGCTAACCTCCTCTTTTGCGTGGGATGACGGGATCGCTATTTTTTATTTCTTTTATTTGAGAAAAGTGAGTGAAGCGGAAAGCACGAGTGTAAAAATAAAATCTTGGACAGCACGTTTCGGTATGTCACATGTGCTCTCAATTGTTTATTTAATTTCATATTTTTTTTTATTTTATTCTCCAGGTCAATGACGGTTGGAGGGGGAAAATGAATTTCTTCCTGACAAGTACTTCCCACTATTTTCTGTTCAGCAATTGTTATTTAAAAATATTTACCACAAATAAATCGATCCAACTTGCTAGAAGTACAATACACAAAAATAATTCGTTCCCCAAAGGGTCGAAATTCATATCTATTTACTGTAGAAGAGCAAAAAAAGAAAGCCAGTACATAGTAAATTAATTCCACCAGTAAATTAAAAAAAATGTTGATTAAATTACAAATGCAACAATATATTGCGCTTAAATGGTCCATATAATGTAATAAAGACGCTACAACCTTTGAGAAACGTTTGGACGCTTCAAACATAAAATAAGTACCCCATAAATAGCAGTAATGTGTTTTTGTTTGTAAGCGAAACACTAGTACACACAAGAAAGCTCGGAAAGACATTTAAGACTGCTCATATGTGGGAATGCGAAAGCATCCTACACATTGCGCTTTCCTACAAGCTGCACGCCAAGTATATATATATATATATATATATATATATATATATATATACATGGCACTCCATACAACATATCGGCGCCCCACCGCCCCCCCCCCCCACCGCGCAGGTGCTGCACCAACCGCCGGCTCCACGGCTTCCGTCACGATACATCTGTGTTTCTGTGCCTTTCTTTATGTTTTATTTCTGAGGCGCGCCCGCTTTAACCTTGAGCGGCCCCGCCTGCTTCCGCGACGATGCATCTGCGTTACTGTGCTTTTATTTGTGCGTTATTTCTGAGGCACGTCCGCTTTGACCTTGAGCGCCCCCGCCGGCTTCCATGATGAAGCATGTGATATGACGGGTCGCAGCCAATGAGTATTAAGGCTCCTTTTGCTGCTACAGACAACGCCGGCTTCGTTGCATGGGAGAATTAATGCTTTCGTATTAAAAGTAAAATTATAAGCGATTACACTCACACATTTACACAACATGAAATTGACAGCACTGTCACTTTACATACTAGCACATAAAGAAATAAATGCGTAAATAACTGATGCACATTTAAAGAACTATAAAGCACAAAAGTTAGAATGATCTTGTTAAAAAAACAAGAAACTTAACATCAGTTTCATATATAGAAAAGGGTGCTCAGATATAGTCACATTATATTTTCCTAATATTAAGAATAATGTGTATTTGATAGCCGAGTTTTTGTTGACCATATTTTGTTCGCATTCACGCGTCTGCCATTTAGACACTCTGTGAAAGTAAGTTATGTTCTCCTAATTTTTTTTTTAAAGTTTAATGCAGAGTTTTTTTTTTTTTTTTGCTGGACTTGCGTTAGTTGAAAATAGGAAAATTTAGCAAAGGGTTAAAAAATTAGAAAGCTGGAAATCACATCATTAGCGTAAAGGGCAGATCGCCAAAAGGAAGCTAAAGACTTGAAATGACCTGGTGAAGGTAGATTACGGAAAAGTGAGGTGAATGCTCAGAGTGTATTTCCACCTCAAATTATTAAAGGATGCTGACAATTTCCGCTTGCATATGTTACCAGATTGTTCCACTGTATTGCGCAATAATTGAGTTTCCAAACTGCCGGTACATATAGTGTGGAGAGATTCCATAGTATTAAAATACAAAAGCGCTACCTTTTTGAAGAAAAAAAAACGCGAACAGCGAAGAAACACGATAGAATTTGCATTAACTGCCGCAAGGTTCATGCCAATATTAAAGGAGCCTATGCATAGTTGAAGTAACTGGATTCCAGGCAAGTAAACGAGTTCGTTTAGTTTCTTCCCAAGAAGACAATAAAATGTCCTTTTATACTATTGTGTGTATAATCACGCAATGCGACTGTAGAGATACCTTTTGTGGGATCGCAGCCGCTTAAGCACTTCCTACAACAAGGGTACGGGCCACTCACGGATTCGTTCATAATCTACAATACTTATTTGAATTGCAGTGCTATATACGTTCACTGGTTGCCTGGAAAGTATATTTGCAATGTATAGACCTTCTGTAAAAAAATTCTTAGCCGACACTTACACATTCAGATATAAGTACTAAGATGTACCATCATTTTTTCCTGAGTAAACAAATACTTCAAGGTCCCGAACTTCGAACAAGCAAACAAGTGATTTAAGCATTACACGTTTTTGCGCAACGCAGATGTTGAAGAAGGTAAGAAGGCTAAACAAAAAAGTACATTTGTGAGTTTCACAATAGTCACTGTTCAATGTGTATGTAGGAATGTCTTTTACTGAAAGATTGCATTTGCAGCGAGTATTCACAACGCCAGTAATACCAATTATTTATGATAGGCCCTAAAAAAGCATAAATAAAAAAATCGCGAAGTTAATTAAAAAAAACGATACGCGAGCATCTGAATTGTCCAATAATTCGACTGATAATACGTTACATATTTGATGTTTGCTACAGCGTTACCTGGTGGACCATCTCGCCTAGCTCTTCTGTCAGTGACTTGCAAGCTTCATTACATAATTGTAAAAAAACAATCGGTGGTTTGTTGTTCATTCAATAAAACAAAATACATGGACGTAATTAATATTTTTCTTCAAATAGGATTCGGGACAAAGATCAAAGAGCGTGTTGGTGAAAATAAAAGAGTCAAAGAAAGAATAAAAACACTTAGGGACAAGGACAGACAGCACAGTTCTTTCAAAAGACGGTTTGAAGGTGGGACATGGACAAGACATACGAAGCTCAAAATATAAGAGACAAAGATCAAAGAGCGTGTTGGTGAAAATACAAGAGTCAAGGAAAGAATAAAAACACTTAGGGACAATTATTTGTTTATTTTTGTACTGGAGTGAATATCCAAACGTTACCTACTCGGCACGAGTTCAGGAATATGTATGCTTAATTTTAAACGCAAAAAAATAATACTAGGTCTACTCATGATGTCGTAAACATCCACAAGAGTTCATTAAATTTGTTAGCTGGCGTAACGTCCGCAGCCATCCGCTGCGTTTGTAACCATTCCAACTTGCCGCAATTAATTGCAGCATCTGCTTGCGTTTGAAGCGCCCCGAAGAGTTAACCTCGACGGCTGCTTCTGTTTCTACCGTTTGCACAAGACTCCAACGTCCGCCGCAAACAGCCAACAATCACGAAGTTATTGAGAGATTTTACGGGCCACGCTTTGTCGCAGAACATTTACATATTAAAGAGACCGTCGAATGATTTTGCAATTTGTTTCTCCTTAGCTTTCCTCCTCAACTCAAAAGCGAAATGAGAAATCACGCGGTCGTGAAGTGCTTGGGCACCTGCACGATATGACTCCAAGCTTCCATCGTTCTTCTGAAGCACACCATAGAACTTGTCTTTCCCAAGCTATAATAAGTGCTGTCACGGCACTCAAATGTGACGAATACCCTTGTACATATAATAAATACGTTTCGTAGATCGCGAAGTCAAATATTCGTCGACGGATTGATTGTTGACGAGCACATACGTCCGCGTGAAGCAGTGCTCGAGTCAAACGCGGCTCCCTCGCTCGACTGGGAGAACTTCTGTTTCCGGTAGAAAGGCACGCTTTACGTTAAGGCCACGTGATTTCGCATGTTCTGGCCGAGTCTGGTCGAGCCGAGGAAAAAGTGGATGCGAATTTTCATTTTGTTTTTGGTGCAAAACTCGAGGCAATAAAACGAGAACAGATTCATGCTCCGCATTCTTTGGACATTAATTATCAATTGGAATCTTCATTTGAAAAAAGATGAAAAATTATTTCATGGTCCCTTTAAAGTGTGCCTAAATTCTTCCATGGCTTTCTCTAATCAAATTTCGGATAAAAGCGACTACTCTCGGCGGCTCAAAGATAATGCAGGAATTAAACTAAAAGAGAGACCTACTTTTTTCTTTTAATTTCTTTTTCGATTTCATCAGAGTGGATGTTTCTTATCACTCCTTCCCCTTTCCCCCATTTCCTCGACGTCCAGTGCTAGAACCCCGTTTAATATGCACCGCACACGCGCGCGAAAGACAGAGCAAAACAGAAGAGACGCCGTTACACCACTGCGCCACGCGCACCTGGCAGACTGGACGCCTTAACAACCCTAAATGACGTGCTCCCACGGATAGCTTCCATCTGATAAATACGGAACGCACGCGCGGCAGCCGCGAGGAGAAATCAGGGACGTCTTCGACGCCGTCGATTGGCCAAGTTCAACGTCTGCAAACGATGACCGCATCCAAGGACAGCGACGGGAAACTACACACCGCAAACGCCAGCCCTCGCCCGTCTTCTTTCCACAGGCCGTGACGTCATATCTCCCAAGTTCATTATTAGGAGTGCGGGGGACCATGAACGCCTCACTTGTCCGCAGATCGATCCAGCGGAACCCTCGGAATTGTACCAGAGCCACATCCGCAGTATGTGGACCCCCGTGAAAGTGTTGGGGCTCCTTGCCGTCGTGCTCGTGGCGACCAACCTCCCCGTGGTCCTCGGCAACGCGACGGAAACGACGGAGGATGCTATTATGCCCACCGAGGACCCTGAGATTGTGGAGATGGAAGAAGGATTTAAACGGTTGACTGAGGACATTACGCGATTCGCGGCCAAGCAGTTCTTGCCCATTGTCAGCGAGATCATCTACGACCCGAGACTGTCCGGCGAGTGTGCAGGGGGACTTTTGAAGATTGGAACAGCGCTGAGAGACGGGGAAGGATGGGTTCTTCAGAGTAAGTCATATTTTCGTTTACTTTCTCGTTTAAGTGTAAGTACACTTTTACATCCCCAAAGGCAGCATCGTAATTTGCACTTTATGAAAAGGAACTAGAAAGAGGAAAAAAAAATTCCTACACACAATACAAATATATTAAAAAAACATTGTTCCCCAGGTAAACACAAATGCATTTGATACAAATGCAGGTAAATACAATTAACAATGGTTGACTATTTGGCTAGTTGGTAATCCATGACAGCAATTTCAGTGCAAAAGACGAGGACAAGGACACAAACAGGGCGCTTTTTATAACTGAAGGTTTATTCGTGGTGACATCCGGTATTAAAACTACCCAATCCAATCGTAAGTAGCGCCGTGTTTGTGTCAGGGTAAATACAGGGTAAATACCCGCTGTCAGGGTAAATACAAAAATTAATAGTGCTTCTTGAGGATATTGGTCAACCGGTGAAGATACGGGTTGAATAAGAACTACAAATTCCAGGCCAATTTTTTTCTCTTTTCACAATATCGAGATTAATATTACATGAGGGGCGTTCTTGATATTTTCAATACACAGAACTAGAGCTGGTAGCTGAAATGTCTTAGTGGTATTGAAGAAATAAATGTTCAGTCACGGAGAAATGATCATGGCACAGTATAATATATAGGGAGGCTTACTATATATGAGCCTGAAAGAATGTTGCGATAGATCGCGTGATAGAGAAAAAAGACGAGGAAATTTGCTACGGGCATCCAGTGAGCTAAGTTGAAAAGGGCCCTGAGTTGAGATGTAATGATTTTGAAGGAATAGTTTCGATGTATGAAGCGGACGGTTTGGTTTTGAATTAACTTGATTTCATTGGCTGTCTTAAATTATTAACGGGCTTATATCGTTCCGACAAATTCTAGTTTAAATGGTTCGAAGGTTTTATACACCCTCAAGCTTACATTTGAGTGAGCCTGGTATACCTTCCGCCAAAGCAACCCTAAGGTTCTTAACGCTTTACTGCCTATTTTATACAAGTGAGTATTCTCATACAAACCTTCCGTATATGTGATGTCTATGTACTTGAATAATAAAACTGATGAAATAGAAGCAGTACTAATATATAGTCATGTGACTAACACAAACCTCCTTAATATAACTATCCCACTATATAGATAGCATTTTTGGAGACGAGCAGGGTAAATACACGCATTTTAGTTTCGTTAATATAGACAACTCACATTATGGACGCTTTTGCTGAAACGGAGGTCTCCATATTAACGGCGCATCACCGTAGTAGGTTTAGACCCAGTGTCAACAACGACCGAAATATATAAGCTTGGTTCTTCTGATGTTGATAATTATTTTCCGGGTTAAATATAATTCAGTCGATTCGTTTCCGACACATTGGCGTATTCAAGAGTAGCTAAGATGAGAAATGCAAGCGTATAAAACACAATAGTCGGCGAAAAGCCTGATAGATGATGAGATCAGTGGTGGTACGTCGTCAGCGTAAACAACAAAAAGGTGACTACCTAAGACACTGCAATGGGGTCCACCGAATTTCATTAAAATAGGAGGAGGCGATGTGTAATCTGCAGCCACATACTGTTTGCATTGAGCGTTGGTCACACACTAACTATAGATCCTTCGTGCATGATCCGCAGTGAACTTTATAGCCGTGCGCTGGATAAGTAATCCGACACAAGTAGTGGCATCTGTGTGGTCAACGATATGACTATATAGACACGAAACTGGCGAAACTTCCTAGCGTCTCTACAACAATCAGCCGGTCAAAAATAAAATAAATGCAATAACAAAGCTATGCATGCGTGTTTTTTTTTTTTTACTTAATTGTGTATGTTTTTATGAACCAGCGTCTGGCTTGGACGTCATGCCGCTGCGGTTACATGACGCGTGAAGGGAACTGCGCAGGCGCAGTTCACGCGAATTTAGTTTCTTCGCACGCGCATTGTCCTACCTTGTGTGGCCAAACGTGAACTTCTTTGTAAACAGTGTGTTGGTTCATAGTTACTATAAAATAAATATACAGAAAAAAGCATAAAATACTGATGGGGTTATGATTATCATTGTTGTGCATTCCATTGACGTTTGAGATTTCGGGGCAGCTATTCACACGACGTAATAAAAAGACAGTGTAGTAGTCACGCTAACAGAAAATGCTAATTAAAATTGAAGAGCAAGACAGTGATCGAAGACTAGTGCTCTGAGCTGTGCAAACTATATTAATGTGTTTCTTTGGGGGATATGCTATTGCCGGTGTCGTGGACACGCAGAGCGGCACAAATATGACCGATATATTGTCTAAAATCAGACATTTATGATGAAGTAACGGAACGGAAACTACCAGGAAGGTGACCAGCAAATTATTAACAAAACAAAAACTACGTTGTGGAAACGACAGAAGGAGTTCATTGTCAGGAAGCATTATTATGCGTTTAGAAATAAAAATAATAGGAAGCATGAAACATTTTATGCTATAAATAAACTTATTTTATAACGAGACGTGTTTCAAATAAGAAACACCCATTTTCTGAAAATAGGGAATTATTGCTAACTGGGTTGCGAGGACCGGTACTAATCAAGCACAGAACGGGAAGTGACCCTAGAAAGAACGCGACGAATGGTGAACAATTGGGAAAGCTTTGTGTCGGAAACGAGGGGTGGCGAAAACAATCTGCGAGTGCTCTGATGTGACGCAAGGCAAGCACATGAACAATAGAAACAAAAGAACGTTGAACCAGGATTGTTTAGGCTCAAGGTTCCCATTGAGACATGACAAAATGGACAATTATTTAATCAGCAATGCCAAACTAATCAAATCTAACGTAGAAATAGACTTCCCCATATATTCAATTCACAAATACGGTAGCATTCTCAGCAATGCGGAACATGTGCGAATGATCTGTACATTTCATAAAAATATTTATTGAGAACAAAAACTAAACGATGTTAGCAAGCGCTCAACACTGGGATATATGTGGTTTGTAATAAATATTCGCCGAAAAATCCTTCTAATATTTTAATTATTAAAATATTACCCCCTACAGTTATATTATAGCCTGTATTGATACAGGATGGTATACAGAGGATATTGCCACATGCAAACATCATACCGTATCAGAACATAAAAGCTTTGAAATAAAAACAAAGCATTTAGTACTTGTTACTGAACCAATTAAAACGAAAACACAAGGTTTCATGGGCCTACGTCCAAGCGTTTATATCATTAATCTTCGTACGGTGATGCGTCAATGTATCTATGTTGTTTCATTCTTTAAAATAGTTTTGAGCTAGTAAAGCAGGTAAAGTACATATGCTAAAACCGTCACTTCACTTCTAATGTCAACCTTCATATGAAGGTTTTTTGATAAAAACAAAATAATACGGAGGTCTGATTGGCTCAAAAGGAACGACGTTTTAGCAAGACGCAAAATTATGCAGGTGAGCTGTTAGATATGTTTAGAAAACATAATTTAAACCTTGAGATACGGTGAAATAAAATAATGACTTCTGTTGTGCTGTTCGTAGATTTTTTTTTTGTAGCTTAAGGTTTAATATTAAATTGTTTTCGAGCATACTCGACCACAAATGTCAGTTTAACCGGTCTCAATTGATATTGCGATTCCTCATTGCTGCTGCTTTAATTCCTAAAAATACTGAGTATATAAAAAATAACATGTAGGTAGAACGTATGTATTATCTCAATTTGAAGGTACAATGAACTAATCAACTAATTACTAATCACATAACGACATTTAATGAGTAACAAACCTCAGGTAGGTTATCTAAATGTTCACATTAACACCAACGCGAGCCTTCGAGACTACCTTGACCCGAAAGGCATAAAGTCGCGACAATCAAAACTCCCATTAAATTTCCTTTTAATACTTTTGTATCATGGCTCTCCCGAAGGTCAACCAAGCTGCCGATATCCGACGCTCCCATAGCGTGCAAACAAATCTCCCATTGTGAAACCTTTCGGTTTAAACAAACAACCGTTGCAATCGCCAAGTCGTGTCCAAACGTTTTGCATAACTACTGAGAATCTAATCTGCATATCGTAGCGCAAAATAGCAAGGGAAGTAAGAGAACGGAACATAAAATACAGATATAAAACTGGGATGCCCCAGCCTCGACGAGCGGCACAGTCACCTGGCACACTGCTCCGTGTTTAAGGTGACGATATGTTTTAGTGGGGAAGAGGCTCAGCGTCTGAGCAAGACGAAAAGTGGGGAGAATGTTGCGCCACAAGGACGCCTCAATAAAAATAGAACTCGAGGCGGAGGGCAGACAATACAGGAAGGCCACGACGTGGAAGGGGAAGAGGGGGGGGGAGAGAGACAGACGTAGAATTGTGCGTTACTTTCGCCGTAAACAAAGTTACTCACGCATACCTCCAGGAAACGCGGGGGAAAATGATGCTTAGAGTGTTGATTTATCGAAGTACACCCTTTGCCACTCCTCCGCTTGCTGGTTTTTCGGTCTTACTGGCAAGCGGGAAATCCCCCCAACTGGACAATCCCGATGATCGCGTAAGATATAAAACCTCCCGTGATTCGAAAAATCACTGCCCCATGGTTGACCTTGCACGTGTCGCTGGGCGTTTTCTTTGTTCCCAGATTTCGAGATAGTTTCCCAGGGTTGCGAATGGCGTGCGCCCAATACATTTCCGAAGATGCAAAGGCTCTGTACTACGTAGCTTGGAGTAAGAATGATGGAAACGTTCCAAAAATAGGTGTCTATTACGGTTGCGTTCCCTCAGCGACAGCACAGAACAGGTAATTTCGTGATAAAAAATACAATGAAATGCGAGAACCTGGGCTCGAAGATTTACATACTGTTTACATCTATCGAGAAATAGTAATACAAAAAAAGAAATTTCACTATTGAAGATACGGCACTTGAAGTGCCGACTCCCAAATGAATATCTCCCCTCGGAAAGCAAAGATGTATATATAGAACGAGAAGAATATAATATTTATTTATATATTATATTTTACGTGCCCGAAACCAACCATGCAGGTCTCCTCTTGGTGCACAAATATATAAATAAGTACAGAGAAAAAGAAAAACACAATTGCAGGTTTCAAACACAAAGCAACAAACACAAAATATTTAAAGATCGGCAAGAAGCACTTTCACTGGGTTCCTGAACACCTTAATGTCACTGTATATATAAAGTTCGGCATTTTCAATATTGATAAGCAGAGATTGTATCCGTGACAGAGGAGATGGTTTACAGACGGTGTGAATGCTGAAAGTACTGCGGGTCCTAGTGGAACGAGGAGGGACATGAATATTGACATCACGTAAAAGCGAAGCACTGTCAAATACGCTATTTACAATTTTGAACAGAAAAACTAAGTCGCACTCTTCTCTTTTATTGGTCAATGGTATCAACGAAATCTTATTAAGTAGAAATGTGTCGTCAAACTTGAAACGGCGTTGGAAGTAGCGATCATAAACAATATGTATCAGTTTGAGTTGCACATTTTCGATGGTCGTTGCTTGTGTTCTTGATAACAAATTCAAGGCCACAGAACCGAACTCAAGCCTCGATCTAACTAGGGCACGAAATAAACGAATAATGGAGGCCGGGTTCTTGAATACAATTATAAATCAAAATCCTTCAACGCGATAGGCATATTTCTCTAATTTCAGAAAATACATACTCCCGAATACGCTAAAATATTTCATTCTAAATTTCAAGCGGCGTCGCACTTACCAATTTGAAGGAGTAAAGCGTGTTTATATAATAGGTCTCACGAATCTACCTCGACAGTGTATAAATGTGCATAGCCAAACATTTTAGTACCATTAGGTAGTACGCTCCAATACTACTACACTGTACTGCTGCACAGTACTACACTGTACTTGTAGATATTCATAACACCAGGTCTTAAGTAAAGGCACACGTTCCCTTGATCTAACAATGATACGCAAGTGTAATAGCTCAACTTAATTGTTACTATTTCCTTAAGAGCGTTGGAATATATTGTACAATACTAACAGCAGCTCACTACACAGAGGTAAGTTTGTTTTGTGGGCATCCAAGGACAAAGGCCCGTTTGTGTATTTGAACGAAAAAAAAACTAAGCAAGGCATCACAGACTACTGCCGAAGTATACTATTGTAAATTATGCAATAATCCCAGTGCAGAGAGTTTTATCAACAAAAAAAAAACAGGAATGTTGACGAATTGCTTAGTCAAAGTCAAAGTCAAATTGGACGTTTTAGTTTTTATACAGCATAAGGTCGGTCTGTCAGGAGGGGCGGCACGGGTTTACATTATAGATGAGCAATTTCGACAGTGCAGTACGACTGGTAACCTGGGATCTTTCACGTGCTCACGCAGTAGTGATACACGTCCGCACGCCGGTACGATGCTCATCCAGATTGAAACAGGCAGGGGTGGGGCTCGAACCCAGAACCCAGGATCCCTGGGTTCTGCAGCTCTTTCGAAGGAGCACGGTCCTACGATCTTAAAATTTGTGTTATGAATGTCTTTATTTTGTCGCAATATCTCTTCAACCCGATAAGCTTATCAAATAGGGAAGTCAATTCTTATTCCCGTTGTCTGATTTTGTTTTCTTCATAGTCCCTGACTGTCCTGAAAATTTGCTAAACAGACCAGCAAACATCGCTTAAAAAAAGTTATTGAATTTAGGATTTTCGTCGTTATCCTCTTTTAAACTGAAAGTGTATACTGGCAATAATGAAGAAGTTACTTTAGCGGCACGCAGATGTTCACTCTTCGGACCGTAGAATTTGTTCCCAAATGATTACAAACAGTTTCATGATTTTAAATGAATGCTTTGGAAGCACGCTCTCACATCCCGCGCAGGAGCTGCAAACAAATTCTCGGCATATTCCATTTTTTTACTGCCTGCTCGACTGGCGAACCTGCCTGCCGGTGACGTCACAGCACTGAAAAGCACGGGCATATTTGAATGTTGGTTTCGGCATCATTTTCATTGGCCAACTTCACAATAACTACTCTGAATATCCCGATACTAAATAGCATACCGGAAAGGGTAAGGCCGGGGATTCGGAAAATATAGTTACTTGAGTAGCTTTAAACACAAATCCCTTCGCGTGATTGAAGGTTAATACAATTTTATAAACTTGGCGTGATTGGAATGTTCGAAGATACTTTTAATATTCATTGCTGCACTTTTTCCGGCGAGATGGTTCAGATGCGATAAAAATAATTGAATCTGAATTCCTAATTGCAAAGGTGCAGGTGCCTTTCCATCGAATTTCCGCAATCACCAGCTGCATGAAATTTTTAGAGAGCAAAAGTCGTGTTGAAATGTCGATGAAAGTTTTCATCAAATAAAACTAAAAGACTCTAGGAGGTAAGAGATCCTCGGCAAGGAAATACAGATGATGATAAGAAATAACCTTGTCTTTATAGGAAAGGTCGAGGTAGCCTGCGAAGAACTGAATGCCAGCTTGTTTTTGGAGAAGTTCCAGCATCGACAAGGGTATATGCGTGAAGAAAACAAAAACGTAACGAATTTAAAATAAACCAATTTGAAAGACAACCATATACATCTTCTTTAAAAAAGAAAACTGATACGAAAAATAATTTTTAGTGAAACACGACGTACGCCATTGCTGATCGGTACTGAAAGAACAGTAGACAAAAATCTTTATATTGAATGCGAGCTTCGACATTCAGGAGAAACATCAAGATGAAATGGTAACGCTTCTAAAAGATTTACCGTGAAACAAAATTAAAGGTGCTACGTACGAAACTTGTTTGGCAGTGTAGTTTTATACATTCGATTATTTCTGCATTGTGAAGAGCCCGAGTGCGCCATCGCGGCATGTTGAACATGAAAGTGTTGAAGATGTCGAAGTGTTCTTCCGTCGCGTTAAAGGAGCACTTAAGCGTCTACGAACATTCATCATTTTTGTTACCGTTATGCCGAAACAAAAGTATATATGTTGTTTCTATACATTGGATATTTGCCAATGTTTCAGTTTACAACCTAGTAAGTGGAGAAAGACGTGTTACTAATACAAAAGAATTACATGAAATTGAGATAATTTCGTTTAGCTGCCTTATATCGACCGGAAATGTCCGTGGAAAATACTGAAACTAAAAAGATGATAAAAACACATCGTCGTTCTTTCATCGTAGACGTTCGTATTTACGACTAAGGTTATATAAATGATAGTTTGTGATATGTTCAATCGCTTGTTCGTATTTTTGTAACGAAAGTGCCTTGAAAAAAAAGCGCATTATGCAATGATTTTGTAAATGCGGTATTTTCACTACAAGCGTAATGTTTTATATTTAGCGTTACCAATAATGTACATTTACAATATTTTCTGCACTACAGCCCGCAAGCTATAGATGTTTAAAAGTAAATAGTTTATATTCTAAGCAGTATCTAAATGTGTGAACTATAAAAAAATTGTTCTTCAAAATCGCTTGTAATCCATAGAGTTTCCGCTTAGTGTGTTGTCAAGATCACGCTGTTTCACGCTGGACATTTATTAGCATAAAATGCTAACCCTAGCAGCACACTTCCCCGGCTCATACTTGGGCCAGTTTGGGGCAAGCTTGGGTCAGGCTTGAGCCAAGTTGGGTCTAGCTCGCGCCAACCTGACCCAAGCCTTGGCTGACTTAGTGTACTACTTGGGAAGACTGTCAATGTGTAGATTTCGACCGTAAAGCAGCCGTCGGTGATGCGCAAGGTCACCTCCTCTCCAGCGTTCACTCTGCTAAAGTAGAAAGTGGTGGCAGGAGCTTCCTGCGAACTCTTTCAACTTGTCACCGACTGTAGTAAATAAGTTACTATTAAGTTTTTTCAGGAATTAAGATCGCTAGGTTTTCAATAAAATAAAGAGTGTTCACATATTTTTATTTCATTTGAAAAACAAATACAGACTTTAAAATTTAATTCGCACACAAAATATAAAAAAGAATTTTCCTTCGTACCATTTTATTAGTACATAGCATAGAGCGCGTTCTGTTGGGTAATTTACGACTAATTATTTCTAATAGGAGTGAGGCATAGACACCTGGTGCCGCGTATGCACCAGGTCCGCCGTAAAATACAGTATATACTTATTGGTGTGTACGAAAGAATCAAAATAATTCGCACGCCTCGCACAAGTAACTATACCTGGCTTGCAGTATTTCATCGGTGGTTACGCCCAGGAGTTCTCACTGCATTTACAAATACATTCATATATTTGGCACTATATATTCCGTTTTGATCCGTAGGAATCGAATCTGGTATAGTACAAAATAAAACCCACTACTGTCATTCTAACTGTAAAAGAAAAAAAACTTTACGATTGCGTAAAATTTTACATATTACAGCGAAGACAGACAACATTCGTTTCAAAAAACTAAAATATCTACTTTCCAACTACTATCAGAAATATTGAAAGAAGAAAATGTGCTTACTAATCGACGCACGCAAACTAGTAGTGCAATGCGCTTGACTAACAAACCGTTCAAATCACTCCCAATAGGTCTATTGGCAAAGTACCCAGGCATCAACGAGAATGCTGGAATGTAGGTCTACGCGCCGCACGCGCTCGCCTTCCTCGTATAAAAAATTTTAAATAAATAAATCAAATAAGGCGTCTATGAACGCGCGTGCCAGATGCGGTTCGGTTTATTATTTTGCTTTAGAACGGTTATTGCTGCAGACGCCAGCACGTGCGGCGCGTGGACCTACATTTCCAGCATTCTTGTTCATGCTTGAGTAACTTGGCAATATGTCTATCTGTATGATCATCCAATGCTTAGTAAAGTTGTATTTAATTTGGCGCTATTTTACGTACTTTGGTTGTGTTTAGCCGAATGTTGCTGAGAGGGAAACGTAATTTGAAACCACCGTTTTGGTTGTGCAATTGTTATTGAAACTTTATTAAAACAAAATGATATATCATTAAAATTGTTCTATAAACTTCACTTTAACTTTAATAAGACGTTTTTTTTTATTTGAGTCTCGTTATACCCACACGTTTGTTAGCTCCTTTTTTATATTGAACGATTGGGTGTATCGGCACGAAAACTATATTCAAGTTTTTTGTTTATTATTCGTGAATGTTTTCTTTGCTGGGTAGATCACACAAATTCGAATTATATTATAACATTTGTAAATTCTTCATTAACAGGTACTCATTTCAACAGAAAGATACGCCCAACCATATCTTCATAATAGGTGTTCCTATTATTTTGTGAAATATATTACATCATCCATGACAGATATTCATTAGGAAACGTTTGAGCGGAGAGATGCCAGAAAGTCAGTATAATGCAGTAATTTTATCCGAAATGTGCTCAAAGGCCAGATTTCTTACGAAACCGTTACCAGTGAGCGTAACAAAAAACCCGTTGCGCGTAGTCCAAGGTGACATAAAGTGTATATAGCACATAGCAGGCAATGCATATGCATACAAAGCACACAGGACCACTTGACTATAATTAATCGTACGTAATCCTAATACGCTTAATTAGTTATAATTAGAGGGATTTACCAAGCAGCGCAGCGGTAGTCTCACTCCGGACCGTTCCAGCAGCAGCCCGATGCCTTTGCTCGGCGGCAGGAGGAGGAGGCGTACGGGAGCGTGAGCAGCTTCACTAGGCACAGCTCACGAAAGCCCGCCGTAGCAGCCAACCGCCGGCGCCCAGAGCTGGCTCCCAAATGACGGAACGTAGCTCCCCACGTCATATAACAACGTCACGATGAGGATCATGACGTAGCAACGGATAGTACAGCGGGAGTATCCGCGGGCACTACACGTACTTTAATTCGGCAGATGCAGAATCCTCGAAAAATTGTCTTCACAGCCTCCTCCTCCTCCTCCTCCTCCTCCTCAAACACTGCACTCCTGAATAAATTTAGACTTGTCCGAATTATTCCGATAAACTCGGGAAGCACACGAGCTGGTCTGTCGTACAAGGCATCTGAAACCACATAAAGCTCTCCGTAACCAAGCATAAAAAAAGATATAAGTCGAGTATAATGCACCTCAATACATGTTGTTACGCGCGCTTGCGAGCAAGCGCTCCCGTTGCCGAATGGTTATCGTGCTTGGCTCCCAAGCAAAAGGCCGAGGTACGATGCTTGGCCGCGGATGCACCTTGTTGTTTCTGGAAATGTCGCGTTCTGGTATATTCGAGAACCCTGTTGCTCGTTAGAGTTCCGAATGGTCTACGCGCCGAACATTCTACGTTGATTGTTCCAGAAGCCTACGCGTGTGTGTACATAAGGAGCTCCGGGTGGCGAGTCGGAGTCAGTCTCGCCCCAGCGCTCGATCCTGCTATTTCGCCGACATCGACGCCTGCGACACTAACCTTGTTCTATTTATTTTGGGCACACGTTCTCCCCATTAAACGTTTCCTTTCTCCAGTTATTCGCCGCCTCATCATTTGTCATTCGTGACAATATTGTGTAGTCTCAAGGATTATCAAAATGATCAAGACAAGTTTTAGTAATAAGACGAGCGTCACACCTCTAAATATGTCTTGCGTTGTACGGAAACTTAGGGCTCTGTACGATACCGAATTCACTGAAATCCGACTAACAAAGAGTAAAACTCATATCTTGTCTTCGCTTACTTTTTCAGTGTTAGACTCGATGGGCCGTCCGCCGCCAGGTATGCTGAGTGGACGATTGGCCGAGTACGGAGCCTACGAACAGTGCCTTGACATCCGACACCCAAAGAACCAGTTCCAGGGAAAATATTGCGAAATTCAGGTTAATGGAAATGGCAAGCTCACCCCAACGTTGTACAAAATGGCCGACCAATACCTCGAACATCTCAACTTCAAGGTAAGTTTGATGTTATTCGTATCTGACAATACTAATAGTTGCAGGTTCAACTGAGACGCTCTTAATGATTTTCTTTCTTTAACATGAGCTCCAGAGACGGCGCTTCTGAAGCACCATTTTTGCCTATTTTGAAAATACCTTGTTAGTACTTAGTCCGGAGACATTTCCATTTCCCATAAGCAGCCTGGCTTGTAAAAGTACAAGGGAACGAACAACAGTTTTCAGCATGACATGAAGGCTTCGATAACTCTTCCACGACATTGAACAAGCAATCTGCAGAAGAATGGACAGTAACCAGAAGGTTTCGTTTTTTCACGGTTCGAAATAAGCAAATTAGGACTAAAGAAATGCGTTAAGATAACGTTTTTTATGATAAACATTACAAATCTCTTCACCCCTCCGCTGCCTCCCATTCAGACTACAATGCAAAATATTCCCTGATCCTTTAGAAGATTGTACACAAGAAAGAAGTGACACGAAAGCAACAATATTCTAACAGAATGTGCAGCCATTTGCATAATGTAGATGCCCATCCTGTAGTACCCCGAAAAATTGCATATTCTGATATCCTCAGGGTAAAAAATTGGTTCGCTGATTAACATAAGCACTGAACACTACATGCCTCAAATCTATTTTAATTTTGCATGACAACAAGGTTAGCACACGGAAAACAAATGACAGAGTTCTTACGTTTTAGAACTTTTTTCAGGTACATTAATCGAATATATGCATTTAGTGAAACACTATATCTGAATTGTTATACTAAATGTCAAAAGTTGAATTTTTTACAAAATATGACAAACACTGATTGCTAGAAAACTATCCCAAAAATGCTAAATACACAAAAGGCAGACAATTTGGTGTATTTATAGTATAAATAAAATATTGTTGCTGGACAATAGGCTTCAGCACTAAATGATAGCTTTACAATGCACAACAGCCGACTAAAAACTACTGACACGGTTTATGCAGTACGTCGGAAACATCAGCAAAGTCTTGGAAGTGAAAGAACTGTTGAGCCTTGGACCTCTGGTCAAAATAGGATCCTGTATTCCGTCTGTGTGCCGAAAGGAAGATCTTCAGTTTATCTTGGATACTGGTAAGTGACCCTCTTTGTGCTAGCGCTATGAAAAATATAGTACTTATACATATATCCCTATAACAAAATATTGCTCGCTTTCATTATCAGTTTATATTTCGAGGACAGTTTAAGCACACTAACCGACTTCCAAATTCTACAGTGCATTATGTAGAAAAAGTAATAAAAAAATAAACTTAAGAAACCTAAATGTTTCAAGAACACAATTTTTTTTTCAAATTTCATTGTGCTTATTCTGGTAATAATATTAGTTCCTAGGAGGGCGGAATTGCGTTGCTATTTTACCTTACTTCGCTAATTTAGATGGCCCTCCAAAACAGCATTTAGATTGTTTTATGTTTCTATTCCCGCAGTATTTTCATAAAGCCTGCAATTCTAGATGTTAACGCCTTATTGATTGAACAGTAAAAGGAAATTTAAAAGGTACTTAATAATGCTGGAATGCGAATATCTGCTTCGTCAAAACAATTTGAGCTGAGAACGTGTGAGACAAAATCAAATTTATTGAGTCGGGCAGAACGTGTGCTAGACAAAATCAAATTTATTGAGTCAGGCCCAATGACAAATGTAAAAATGCTTATATTCAGCTAACTAATTTATATTTCTCTCTTAGTTCTTGACAGGTACAAGATTAAATTGGATGTCGGCTGGTGCAAAGTTCAAGAACCTGTGGTTTACGATCAGCGTCAAATTGCGATTATGTGAGTCACGACCACCTCATTTGAAATAGTTCTAAACAAAAGTTTAATTGGCCGACGTTGTCGAGGTTTCTAGAATTAAGTGAAAAACACACTTTGCAATGCTACAAAAAAGTACATCTCATAGATCTATAAATTTTGAGGCAAATGCTGAGTGGAAATAATTTTATCAGTTATACTCCATGGTGGTTTTGTCATAAACACGCAAGAACATGAGCAGTTTCTTACAAGAACTCAAGGTAATGGCTCTCCTTGCCCAATGTAAGTCCTGGAATGGTAGAAATATTCGCCTTTTACTGGCTGTACAACGTGGCAAAAAAGTTTTAACACTTAAAATAAATTGCAATGTTCGGTTTGCAAGGAACGACACCTCACTTTAGCAGAACAGAAACCTCATATACATTGCAATGTTGGTTACTTAATTAAATTTATTTGTCCCAAGTGTACACTTCGGCATTGGCGGCTTGGTAATGCTCCACGAAGCCAAATGTATCAGTGAGATATTAAGTTTTAACAAGTGGTACTAAAGGTTTTAGGGCGTATATAAAACATTGGGCATATACTCCTAAGACAATTTTGAGACAGCCACAATCTACGGAGTCATAGACACCGCAAAATATGTCCATAAATCACTATTCGGAGATTTTTCGTTATTTTCTTCGACAAGGAACCATAGTGTTCAGCATTATATCTTCCATAAATACTTATTTTATATGTGAAAACTATGGAATGGCAGCTGGTTGCAAATGATTCACGAGGGAAAGTGTTTTTCTCAGGATAGATTAAGAAAATGATCGCGACTAGACACTTGAAATGTGTGCTTTATTGGTTACAGAAGCATCTTTGGGGTCTGGCTTTCTTTCTTGTTCCTCGGAACCGCATTTGATTTGTACCAATGCTGGGCGGCCAATGACGACCGGGAGTATTCGACGAAACCACAGCGTCAAGGTAAGCAATGCCCGAGACGCATTTCTATCAATTTGTCAAAATTACAAACCAACCACTTTAGCAGTGCTCAGACTTAAATTGCTGCCGCGACTCTGAGTCTATGTTTGGAATCTTCTGAAACACAGCGAATCACTGTATTTTGTTTTTCTTTTATAGTCTACTGAGAACACAACTCATTGTATCTCCTTTTCTTAGGATTATTACCTTTACCTTTTGAAGTTTGAAATAACTTTTCTTTGACTATTATGTTGACAAAATATACCCATTTTATGCTCGTGCAAAGAGATTCACATTTAGAACCACATGTGTCAGTTTGTCTTTTTCACAAAAGGTAGCCGTTCGTTTTTCACTTTTAGCTTGCGACATTTTTTTGAAGTGTTTCTTTGTATAGTGAGTTGCAGTTCACATATACCACATCAATTATAATAAATAATCTTAACGCAGAGAAATGGCCTCATTCAGGATAGGTTGTTTCAGCAATGGTCTGGCGCAAAGAAAAGGCAAACACAATCGCCGGTTGCGTCCCCTTGTAACAGCGTTAGATTCGCTTCGGCCTCAAGGTATAATCTTTTTCTAAGTCAACGCGCATAACAGATTTCCCCGCTTGTCTTGCTGCCAACGATAACAATGCCCATTTAGGGCAACAGTTTAGCGAATCACTAAGCGCACACATTGTTAAAAATTTGCTAGCTGAGGAAGGAAAAATTGCTCTTATGTTTTTTGACGTGTTTTGATCAAACCATTTAATGGCCACTTGCGTCGGTCTCTCCAAAAAGTGACTACATGATGTCTTCAAACGCCATGGTAAACAACGCAAGACGTAATTTCTAGGAAGAGAGGCTTATAAAAGCAACGACGTTTAATGACGTGTCGTAAACAGGAACTATCTACAAACAACAGCCAGATTCATCTCTGTCCTCGAAAACACGTAACTGACTATTACCAACGCCTAGTGCCAACTTTTTGTAAACGTCGGTCCCTTAGCTCCGCCACACCATCCACCATTAATGATTACATGATGGCGAAAAGACTTGATTTCGTCTCGATTGACAACAAGGAGCAAGAAATTTGCTTGGTTCATCGTATGCCTCAGATGTCGTGTTTACAAATTTTGTTTTGTACTACCACTGGTCCTAAAACGCAACTAATGTTACCAATAATTATTAAGAGAGGTACGCGAAAATCACATTTGTAAAAGAAAAACACAGTCATAAAATTGCCCTGATCATGTTCTCCATTCTTGTTGACAAAAACAATGCAGTAAATTATTTGCTTAACCACTGAATCTTTATTGATCGGTTGCTACAACCTGGACTTCGAAGCATTTAAAGTTGACGAAGGGAGAATGCTAAATGCTTGAAACTTTGGATACGTGGATGACGTGATGCCTTCAATTCTGCTGGCTGCAACATTCCCTAGCCTGCGTAATAACGTAACGCGAAGATGTAATAGTTAGAAGCAGCACCCTTGTTTCAATTTTTCAGACAGTGGTAGCTTAATAGTGATATTCCAAGTGACAACCTTTGGTTTTTTCAGCTTTTAGTCTGTTTCTTTGAAACACTAATGGGTCTCTGATGTGCTCTGATGTACTCAAAATTTCTTATGTGCTCTGATGTGATCTGATATGCCTCTGATGTGCCCAAAACCACTGTTAGAGGTGGGGATGATAATTACTTTGACTATAGTTCTTAATACTGAAAAGCCAGTTTGAAAATTGTATTAATTTTATTCCCCCACCCTCCCTCAACCCCCTTACCCCCCCCCCCCCCCCACAGCGGCCTTGTGCCATCCTCCCTCCCAAAGGATCAATAAATAAAATAATTTTTTTTATTCCATTAGGTATCGTGTCTACGATTCTCCTGGCGTTCTCTCTGCGGCGAGGCCTTCTGAAGTTGATCCAGATGCCACAATTTGGAGACTACAGCAATGATCTGGGATTCGTACACGGAATGCGAGTCCTCTCAGCCACGTGGGTCGTCCTCGGTCACAGTTACATTATAAGAGATCAGCAATCTAACTGTACGTATTGATTTCTTCGGAGACTTTGTTTTAAATGAATGCTATCCCGCATAAGTCATAAAATCTTACAGTCATATCAAAAGTCGATGAAATGCCTCTTTCTCTAAATCAAGCGTATTTGTATAAGTCACGTTTACAGACTTTTCTTGCTTCCATAGAGACACTGAATTAGAGGAAATATTTACACTAGTACCTTTAGGACAAGCCGTCATATCTTGAACAAGCTACCCCGCTGCGCTCAGGCACTCTTTTTGTTCTTTACGGGAACTCGTGAAGGATGTTAGGGAACTGTTGAGCCAGTCTTCAATTCACACAAGACGTCTTTTTCTTTAGTTTTATGCAACATCTATCATACATCAGTGTGTTAACTATTTATGTCTAAACATTTTAACAAGGCAAGAATGTTCAGAATTCATCATGTACGCTCGGTGTTACGACAATAAGTCTCAGGCCGCCGGGGAATGCATGATCTCTCAATAGTCATTTTATGGGTGACTGTGATTTAGGTTACAGTAATACTGCGTTTGCATAAGGCAATTTTATTCATGATATTGAACAAAGAAGTAATTTTACACCAATCTACAAGTGCATCTTTGATCACAGGTCTGGAGCTAATGCAAAATGTAATTCAACACCGCTGCATATTTTTTTAATTGTCAACGCAGCTACACATTTTCATAATTTTGGAAAGAGTGGAGCTACAACTTGCTTCCCAGGGTTCCACTGGCTGTGGCCACGTTATCCAAACCTTTATATCTACCAAACATCAATATTTGAGTGATAAAGTCGTATTATTAAGAAATACTGATTGCATAAAACCAAGAACGACGAAAGGGACAAATTCAGATAAATGGTTAAGCTAAATTTAGTTTATATTCTGACTTAGAATATAACCTTTTCATTTTCAGCTGATTTCACTGTATTCTTAAAGAGAGTCCAGAACGATATCTTCTTTTCTGTACAAATGAATTCCTTCATGGCTGTTGGGAGCTTCTTCGCCATCACGTAAGTAAATTTGCCCAATATAACGTCGTCTATCTCCCATGGTGTGATTTGTAGTTGTGACTCTGTATCCAACTTCGGTATAAATATTTCTAAATCCAATAAAGGCTGATAAATAATAATATGCGTATCTCTCTCTCGTGCATCTATCCATCATATAAAGGATTATGTGATTTGTATTGTTAACTTCGTATATGGCTACAATATAAATCAGCCTTTTACGTATAAAGGTTGATAAAGGATAATAAAGGGATCCGTCTCTTTGCTGACTCCATGACTGTCTACCATGAAATTCTATCTCTTCCAAATAGGGGCTGATGAATAATGCTATAGGTATCTGTATCTCATATAAAGAATAACATTCGTAACGACAAAATATTTGTCCAAAAGGAAGCTTATCCAAATGGGAAGAGAAATGGCTGCATCCTCAAATTCCAGTTGATCTATTAAATCGGCGGAGCCGTAATTAGGCGCCGGTATCATTCGATCTCAAACGGAACCATCTTACATTACCCAAATTTAAATGTGAGCAAAGTACATGAGCTTAAAATCTTCTATATCAACAAGTTTGGCGCAAATGTGAGAAACATGATGTTTGAGGCCTCGTTTAATTGCCGACGTTCATTGCATTCATAGACACATTAAAACAGCCTTAATGAAACAAATTGTCTCTAAAGTGTATCACGCAATCTAATTATATCTTTTAGGCTTGAATTTACAATTATTACCAACCGTTTTTGAAGAATTTAATGCATTTCATTTTAGAAAATTAAGCGGGTGTGGCTCATTATATTTTGTATTTCCTTTCAGGGGCTTCTTATCAGGATACATTATACTAAAAACATCAGTTCCCAAAGTACCGACATACATCCTCATCATAGTTGGCCTCGTAAGGCGGTACATCAGGTAAGCGGTCAACAATACAGAAAATTATTAATGATTCTTTTATGATTTACACACTTAGAATATGTTGGAAAGCGTTTTTGATCTCAGTCGAGTCGGTACATTACAAAAACGGGAAAGGGATGTTATTTCTATGTACATGGCGTCTTTACTGCATGTTCATGTGGCTCGATGGAAGGCAAACCGCCACCATCATTTAGCTGAATAATTTGCTTTAATTGTTTAAAATAACGTGCTTCGTCACTTATTGGCTTTATGAGCTATTTTGCAACTAATATTAAAAAAAATACATAACTGCAAGGGGAATATTTAAAGAATTCGGATTTAAAGAATGGCGTACAATTGGAATTGTTGTGTTTTGTTGCAATATCGGAGTGTGTGTAGTAGTATTTCGTTTCTGCTATCCGATGTCTCGTCATTGAATAAACACATTTTTGTTTCAATTTTTGACCTAGTGAATACTATTATATTATTTTCACCTTATGGATGATGGTAATTGCAAGCATAAATTTGTTTGGGTGATCAAAAAAATACATACCAATAATGTTTTTTTTTGTCGTTGTACTTCAGTAACACTGAAATTACGCTTTGTTCCCCAAGGAACGAAAACAAGACCTTCGTCTTTGATGACTAAAAATTTTGTACACTATAATTTATTTTCCATTATTAAAATAGCAGTTTTTTTAAAGTAAGTTTTGGCTTTTATAACATCGCATGATCCAAAAACTTTCGATTTGTTTTGTTATTTTTTTATGAAAAGCATTTAATCGGTACGAGAAGTGTGAACGTACTTTAATAAAATCCGTCTGAAAGATTGGTGACTTGGATTATTGCGTGTATAGAATACACATAATTCTTTGTTGGTCACATTCTTAACACATTTCACCTTTGTTATCATTCGACGCAGGCTCATTCCATCCATGATGGCTCTCGTAGGATTTGTGTACTTGGTCCCTCTGATTGCTACGGGCCCGCTGCTGTACGACATGTGGCCTGTGTTTGAACGGCCGTGCACCGTACATTGGTGGAAGATTCTCACCATGACCCAGAACTACATGGATGATTTCACAGACATGGTGAGCATAACCCTCACCTCATGAGCGTGCCTCATTGCTGGATCTTCATTCAGCTAATTTTATTCGTTCATCTCAAGACGTGGAAAGATAGTTCAGTTCAATTGCTTCGTTTTTGTTTTCATGAAGAAATAAGAATTTGGCTATGGTTCACAAGGAGATAGTTACAGAGATTTAAAAACGGTAGAAAATCAACGCAAGTTAAAAATGTGTAAATATTACGTCCCTTCATATAATGAATCGGAAGTTAAAAACGTGTAATAAAATTAGGAAAAGCAATGCCGATATAGTTTCAAGTAAATAGAGCCTCCAAGGAAATCCGAGTAACACAAATGCAAAAAGCTGATATAAACATTTACCAGAAATATAGAGTTTATTTCACAATGCCTCATTTTTAATGTCGCGAAATGACATATCTCGTGCATTCTAAAGTAAATACAATACTCTGCACAATTAGTGTTATAGTAATAAGTATAGGTGTCTATACGATATGAGCCTTCACTTGATAAAGTCAACAACCAATTGAAACAACTGAAAATAAGTTAATATTTTAAGTTTCTAACCACTTTGACATTAGTATAAACGCAGACATGCCACTGTGTGAACGGAGTCCACTTAACTTAACAGTTTAGATAGACCTAATTTGTGATGAATGTCATTAAATATAGACACCAACTATGAAACAAGATTATTTAATAGAAATCCGGATGTAAAAAAGAGCTTACGCTTTATATACACCAAGACCACCCAGTTAACTTTTTCTGTCCGGCCGATCGCTGTTGAGTTGATAAGGAAATTATATAGTTATTAATCTCCTTAAAAAGGAAAAGACAAATCCTTCCAGGGTTCAGTGAGACTAAGTTGGAATGAAACTAGTAACCTGCCGCAGCAACATATTTTCTATAATCACATGATGAGCAAACTGGTCTGACCACATTTAAACCAATCAGCCCATATTAGAACACACGAGAATAAAATAAGGCGCGGCCGTTTATGAAGTGTTAGGAGGATTCGGTTTCAGTTTACACCCAACAAAAACCGTTAAGGCAGCGAGAGCTCACCAGGAAAGCAAAGACTTGACCCATAGAAAAGTAATCGTGCCAAAACCAACCATTAACACACTCGGCGTACGACTGCGATTTCTATAAAACTACGTATTTATCAACACGACCGAACAACTTTGAAATATCAAGTTGCACTACGTCAACTTGTCCACGCTAAAAAGTAATGAGTGTTTGGATATTCCATTGTATCTTCATAAAATTACGTCAGCGTGGCGTGTGTGCGACTCCTGCGACGCATTCAGTGCCATAGAGCGCATAGAGGCTGATTCAGGCCGTTTTTCTACATTGGAAGTTTACACTTTTTGACCTAGCGCGACTTCTATTTTATCTCTAGTGAGAACAATTGGAGATTAAACATCCGTAATCGTTAAAAAATCCTCTTTTTACTAGAATTTAGTTTAATGGCATAACATGGCTTTTCGGAAATCAAGATTTGGCATTCCATATGCGGTAAAATGAGTAATATTTAGCGAGAAAACTATATTTCTAGCTTTATTGCAAATTTACTTTTGGCCTGCTATAAATTGTTTCGTATATATACAACATAACTGACACGGGGCACTTCTGTGTGGAGATGGAGTTTATTTAGCATCAGTGACGCAATTCAAATTCGTTTCTTATCCCTTTTAGAGACTATTAAATAAATAGGTAGAGACAATATTTAAATGAATAAAGCACGTATTAAAAACAAATTACGTGGTTTGTCCTGTCTTCACTTTCTTTATTATTTCCTTAGTTTCAAGTTATTTTACGTTTCTTATTGTAAGGAATGTTGTCAAGTATTACTTTTACATACAACGAAGTTAGCTTGTGATGCCTTAGCACACGTTTAATTAGAAACGAAATGCTTAGGCCGAAAGGGAGGTCTGGGTGCTGGGCTTCAAAATACACCCATCAACTACCTTCGTTTCCTCGTTCCGTGCATTCTTTTTCTTGTGTCGCGCATGCCAGTGTAATGTGTGAGATATGTCACATTGCAATGTTGATGCACCGAGAGCTCTATTCAGATTAGTAGCTTGAAGTTGTACCGGTTAGAGAACTCCACCGTACTAGCGAACGTTTATCTTTGTTAGATGTTGCTTGCTTGTACCAGATTCTATTGCAAAATATTTTGAATTTTTGAAGCTTGTTTACAATTTCTAGTTGAATAATGTATTTGTAATGATGTCATAGCTTTCTTCTAACCTTCCAGAAATGCTTCTAGCTCTGACAATTTTTTCTTGGGATCTCTTTATACCATGAAATGATAAACACGTTTCACGGGTCCACTATACGTATGTTAGGAGCTAATTAGAATTGAATGACTTCTCTTTCATAACGATCAAGGGCCTCCAGAATTTTGCGATGAAGACGTTGCGGCCTAAGCCTACATAAAATAGTGCCCACTAACAAGCTTTACTCGAAAAATGACACATATACGCAGTTTTTTTTCTTCTATACGTGGAACGCATGCATGTCAGGTTTCTCACCAGAGTATTTTGCTTTACAGTGTATGCCGCATTTCTGGTATGTTTCGGTGGACTTCCAACTGGCCATCTTCAGTACAATCATTCTAGTGGCAATCGTCCCAAGGTGAGATCTTGATTCATACATTCGACATTACTTTATTCATGAAACCTCAAGCATGTCAACAGCGCGAGTATGCTAACGTCCTATTGAAACTCTTTCGTTTCAGGTGGCCTAAAGTGGGTATCGCCCTAATGGCAGCAATTGTTATCTCAACCACTATAGCCGTGGGAGTAGTCACCCATCTCCACAACTACATGCCTATGTCTCTGGTCCTCTCAACAAATATAAAGTAAGTAGCGGAATAACATTTAACTACATAAGTAAATAATTTCATCACGCTGCTAATCCAATAGTCTTACCGAGAAGTTGGAAGTTCATAGTATCATCCCTCACCTTCCCTCGGCAGGTACACCAAGTCCTTCATCATAAGCCTTGTTCATCGCACTCAGTAGTCAGAGAATATTTATTTCCAAATAATAAAGTATTATGTCCAAAACAAAACAAAAGAAGATTAATTGAAAGGTTATTGCAGTTACCCGATACAACAGATTCTGCAATGCGATTCTCAAGGGGCATAACCTCGACACCACGGAAACGATTACGAAACGCGTGGCACGACCAAGATTCTTTTTAGTGTAAATTTGCCCTTTCATAGTAACTGACAATTTAGAAAAGCCAGCGCGTGGTTTATTGGTTTATCGTGTTAACCCTTCTTGCTTCCGGATTCATTATTGAGTGTTCTAATGGATTGTTGTCGCAATCTCGTTGGCTAAGGAGCGATAATAAACTTTTCACGCCCTGCGTTTGGTAAGTTATCTATTGCTATAGTCTGGTTTCCCGTGACGTGCGTTCGGTTCGAAATCCCGACATAAGCCACGTTGCCGAACTTTCGCCCTATATGTCTTTCTACGCGCGGAGGCAGTGTTTTCCAGCTCGCTCTGAGTTCTTTCAACTTTTGATCGAATGTACTAGCGAAAGTAGTCAGGAACGCAAAAGAGCATCGGCTGGTGTTGTATATTTATACAAAGCGGTAATTATGGGGTACTTTATTCCGATGAGTCGGCGTAGAAACGCCCACACGATGGCATTCAAAATGGCCCCGGTAGATTGCGACGGGGCGACTCCGAAGGGAGAACAGCGAAGTAGCATAGGCTTATGCGGCCGCATTACATCTTCGGTCGTACGCACCGAGTTCTATCGTCGACGAAGCCACTCGCTATGCTTATCCGTTTCCGGAACAACAGAAGGCGACACCAGTAACTAAGTTTCTGGCATGCAAACTAAAGGGTAAAGCGGCAGACGCTGCTCATCAACATGGTGGAACGCGGCTTACCGGAGGCGAAAAGGGTTTCGTAGAAGCGCCCTATAATTAACCTTATATAAACGAGTGCGATGAAATGTCCAAAATGTACCACAAAAGCCTATAAACATTTTCGTTTTTTGTTTTTGTTTTCTTTTTCTCGACAGGGCTTTAATCGAGACTGGCATGTACGTGTACAACAAGGCATTTACCCACGCCTCAGCCCTTTTCACTGGAATCATCTTCGGCTGCCTCGCCGCCAAGCCGCACCAGCTATCTCGCAAGGCGCAGGCGTTCTGGTGGACGCTGGCGACAGTCTCCGCCTGCGGGTCCCTGTTCGGCATCTACTCCTGGAACAGAGGTCGCGCGCCCGAGCACCTCGAGTCGGTGATCTACGCCGCCCTGCACCGGTTCGCCTGGGCCTTCGGCGTCTCCTGGGTCATGTACGCATGCGCGACAGGCCGCGGTGGACCGGTCAACAAGATCCTCGCCAACCCGCTCCTCTACCCGCTGGGACGGCTTTCGTTCGCCGTCTACCTCGTGCACGCGATTGTGCTCGGAGTCAACGGCATTCTCAGCAGGGAGAGGAAGTCTCATCAACCCTTTCTTCAGGTAGGTTCCTTAGCGATAACGGTCAAGAACGCGTACCCTCCAAACTAAAACATTTGCTTAACAATTTTTCTTATATTTTTTTTACCTGACTTATTGCCGTCAATGCATTTGCCTTGTTAGATGCATCTCATAAGAAAGCAAACTCGTAGTATTCATAATTCAATTTCAATTCATTTTTTATTTCAAATCAAGTCGTACAATACAAAGAGCTGGCCCACAAAAGCAGCATTCTGCTTGTATGTGGGGCCATGCGATTCGACAGTGTGACGAAGACAAGTGACTCGTAAATTATGAACTATTTATGCCCTCTTGTTAAAAAAATAATCGCTCCGATCACGCGCGATAAGCGTACGAAATTCACTAACTTCGTTTCTTGTGAGGATCTTTTTCTTTTTTTGCACAGATTATTGTGTTATGAGCCCCGGCCCGCCTTTAATGAAGGAACATTGTCCTCAATTAATGCGGGCAGTGCTTTGTCAACATCAAAGATGTTATTGCTTCATGTTCGTGCGAACTGTGGGAAGGTAAAAGGTCCTACGCACAGTTGCGTTTGAGAGCGTTTGAGAGCGTTTGACTGCGTTGCGGATGCGAGAAACCAGGACATCCCTGCATCTTATGTCGCGTATGCCACGTTATTTCTCGAATTGGATTCCACGCTTTATACGAAGCACAGATATGCCGGTGACTCGCCTTCGTATCTTGACGCAACGCACTTAAACGCACTCAGACGCTTTGAAACGCAAATGTGCGTAGGGCCATTAATATTCGAACAATCTAAACTAGTATACTTGCATGAAATTTCTACGCAACATAACTAGTATCATCGTATTAGAAACATCACGATGCATAACCCACATGTGCTTGCCTAGCTAAAAAGCGAGAAACATTATCTTAAAAATAACGTTATTTCTACATTAAAAAGAACCTTTATTAGACCTTAACTTTATGAAATCTTGCAGATTAATGGGGCCGGGGTCAAAACAAATCTTAGTGATTGTCTCGCTGAAGCCCATTGTCGTACATTTATAAACAAAATGCGTGTAAGCTGGGCTTCGTGCATTCTACGTAATTTTGCTAATGACTTTATCGGGAAATCCCAACAAAACGTGATACGTCGGTTACAGAAATAGATAAATATTCTAAGATAACAAACTTTGCATCTCTCTTTCAGGCTCAAGATTACATATCAGTGACCATCACGTCGTACGCATTTGCCACCATCACCTACCTCTGCATCGAGTGTCCAATCGCCGTCCTCGACAACCTCGTGTTTGGAGGGGTCAAACCGAAGAAAGACTTATCAGTCGAAGCGCCCAAGCAGAACGGAACGCACGAACTGAAGAGCGTTCACATCGCGAACGGTGTTGCCAGCAACGGTGATCTCTCCAAGCCCACCAATGGTATTCCCACGAGCATGACCAGTCACGGCGACAGTCTACACAACGAGGAATACATGAACCAGCATAATGCACATGAAAACGCTGCCTATGAAAGAGAATTCGGCGTAAAAATTACCAACAATAATGATTCAACGGTAACAGTACAGTTTTAAATCCTGTTAACTCCTTTTACCTAATTCATGTTACAGAAATGTTTGTATGTATTGAGAGCGTGAGTGTGTCGCGTAGTCTAGTTAATGTTAGGTATGTTTTTGGAATTTCAATCGAAATAGACAAAATACGTTGTGTAATTCGACACGATTATATTTTTATTTCATTTTTTTTTGGGGGGGGGGGGGTTGCGTTTTCGTGCCATGGAAACACAGACGTTACATAATTTTAAAACCTATGAATTTCGATAACGTCAAACTCGCGTATAAAATTGGCACAAACGCGTGCTCACGGTTATGCCTCATGCTCAAGCTTCAGGGTTGTTGCGGGAGAAGAAAAAAATATATCCCAGAACTTTTTTGTTTCTTGTGCGAAAATCACGTCGTTTTTTTTTTTGTTTCAATATATAGTATATGTGAGTAATATCAACATAGCAATTGTTTTCGCTGTCTTTACATTCATTTCTAGAATGTGATCTTCATTTTTTAAATAGCTTTCTCAATCATCGCCAATCTGTACATATGCAATCATTTCATTATTTATGTTACATAAACCGGTGCGAAGGACATGTGATGCTATTACGAGTGCATTCGGCCCTTCCAACGTGAATGTCTGACTTCCTTGCATTTACATATTTCACATCAGCGTAAACACGTGTGAGATATTCAATAAAATAAATTATACACATTGCGGTTTCTTTATTACTTACTGATACAAAGTACTCGTTTTAATAGTTAATAAAAACATGCGGTAATTACACTCTTCAGGAGGTGCCTGCAAATAAAAAGATGTTGCGCAGAGGTTTCTCTGCGCAACAATTACATCCATAACATCTGGGGGAAACAGGAGCTCAAAGTATTCCAGTTCACTTGAGGTGTTCGTGATGCCCGAGGTACGGACTCCGAAAGACGACGAGTCAAAACTGCGAAGAATGGGAGCGAAGTCACCTGTAGTCCACTTGTAGCCAATGTCGTCGAGTTGTCGTCGCTTTCGTCACTCTCCAAAGTACACTCGGTTTCGCTGTCATAAGGTTCTGAATTCATTAGAAGTCCCTGTATTTCAGCATTTATCAAGGAGCGCGAAGTGGAGGCACGTTCGTTCGCCATTGGAAAAGAATGGTGACGCGGAAACGCATACGAAAGTCGCCTTTACCCTTTACAAAAATCTCCACCTGCCGTCAAGAAGGAAACCACCACTCAAACCATTGATTCAATTGGTTGTCCATAGATGGCGCTTCCTGTTCAGAAGAATATTGTCAGCCCGAGTTCAGCCGGGAGCACGGTGTAGGAAGCATGGAGAATAGAAGGGTAGGAGAGGGCATGACGTCAGCCGCGTAGCCTCCACAAGCCATGCTCCCTTGACGCCTCGCCTCTTTCTCATTTTCCTCCTTACTCTCCCCAGTTATCACGCCAACGTGACCACATCACGTGACCGTAGCTAGCCATCGTCTAGCTATGGCGTACTAGAATACACCACAGTCTAGCCTTCGATCTGATAAAACCTACCGGACGGAGCGCACGCAAGCCTGCAAGGATCCTCCTACAATCAACCATCCATCTCGCACGTGACAGGTAACGCGCACCAATCGCCAGAGAGATCCGCGGTCACGCTGGGCACAAAATCGCTTAAACTTTTTATGACTAGGCTTCACCAATATTGCAACGTGCCCTCTCCTAGTACTTCTAACCTCCTTGGTAGGAAGGCTCTTTAGGTGTGGAGACTCCTCTCCTCGCCCCGTCGGAACAGCGAGACACATCACGTCCCCTTCTTTCCTATGTTTTCTCCGCCTGCCCCTAGAGGGCGCCAAAACGATCAGGCCGTCTGGTCGCCGGCCCTCCGCCGGAACGTGGGCTAAGTCACCCATTGCTTACGCCGCCTCTAAATGTTTCCAACATTTTTTTTTTTTTTGCAATGGTGAACCGAGCATAAAAGAAAGGTAAAAACCAAAGATGCGAATTCGGAACTAGCAAAACATTTGAATGAATGCGCCGACTGCTCTCCAGCCTGGGGAAACGTAAACATTTTAGAAAGGGAAAACAACGACATGAAAATATTAGTAAATGAGACGATCAGGATAAAGACGTCTGCCGAATGCATCAGGCACATGCTCGGTCGCTGTCCCCTCCTAATTGAAGGCGCCTCGTAGAGGATTGTCTTGCACGCGGTAGACGCAGACACAACAGACTGCCCATCTGGTCAGGGTCTGATTCTGTCTGGCCCTCTCGTGGAATGCAGACGCCTCCGTGGAAGGCAGGCGCTTCTCCGGTTACGGTCGAACGTGCAAAAGGGTTCGGATTGCATGCATGCGACAGTACTGCAAAGAAAAAACCGGGATGCAAAGAAGCAGTCTCGAGAAAAGAAGGAAGAGTCCCGACTGTGCGACTCGTAATCTGGAAAATAACTAAAAGAGCAGCTATAAAGTGTGTCATACATTAAACAATGTTTAAAGAGGCGTTTTTTACAGCGTTTTTTTACAGCGATTGTTTTTAATTTTTTTAAAGTTTATGATGATATTATTTTTAATAATAGAACAGCGCGAATTGTACAAGGACAGAGGAAGGAACTGGACAGGACGAGCACTGACTAACAACTGAAAGGTTTATTATCAGGAAACCACGAAGAAAACATACAACACGACTCTCTAATCACAATGGAAATGCGCATGCGCCTCGCAAAATTGGGTGCTATCTGTTACACAATTCTATTGAATTGATTAGCGAGTCGTATTGTTGTATATTTTCTTCGTGGTTTCCTGATAATATACCTTTCAGTTGTTGGTCAGCGCTCGTCCTGTCCTGTTCCTCCTCTGTCCTTGTAAAATTCGCGCTTGTTTCATGGTACAAATACAAACCAACTAGCCCAGCTATCCTGTTTGATATTATTATTATACTTATATCAGAAGTGCCATTAATAAAACCGGTTTGCTTTCCTTGACGAGTGTGGTTACTATGAACTTTTGCTGCAATCTGCTACACGCAAATGTAAGTGTAATAACAAAGTGAACTTTTCAAGGAATGCTGCTTTCATTAACCACTGTGTGCAAAATGTCTAACTTCGTGCCAAGTCCACCAGCAGTTCAATTTAGCAGGACTCAAAGGCTGCCTAAAAATGTAAAAGAATAATCACGTTAGCTGCCCCACATCTTGAACAAAATTTAAAACAAAATAGTTTAGTCGAATTAACGGGAATTTGCGAACCCAATGTTTTTTTTTTTAGAAAAGTCATGTGAACGGTGCTTAAAACGATTCAGTTCCGTATTATCCGTTAACAAGGTTTGTGTTAATCATTCTTTATTTTTGTGCATTCTTTTTTTTTCTTTCCGTCGCACTCAATTTATCGTTTACCTGCGGCACAATCAGAGTTTATTCATTTTACAAACGCTTACCGACGTTAGTATTGCGCTACTGAGAAAACAAACGACGGAATATAAGCTAGGCTAGAAATTATCTACAGGAGAGGGATATTTCTTTTTCACTCGTAGACCACCGCGTCGGCTGGTGTTAGGGAGTTACTCTTGTTTTTCCATCTGCCATTTTTCGAGTTATTAAAACTTCAGTGTGCTGAGAGAGATGATAGTTGAATGGCCCCACCTACCTACCACATCATACGCGAACTCGTAGTCACCGGAAAGCAAGCTGCACGCCGAGCAGGCAGCTAGCACAGGCGGCCCGGTGCGCTGCCGGATGGCCTGAAACTTACGGCGCCATCTGGGGTGGCTCCATAAAGCCATGCGCGCGGGGTGTCATTATCTGGTCGCGGCGGAGAACAGAGTCTCTACACCTAAAGAGCCTTCCTACACCGTGGCCGGGAGAGGCAAGGAGTAAATTGAAAACCAAAACCGAAACGAGTATACTCGGGCGCGAAACGGAGTGCGCAGGGAAGCGCACCCGAGTATACTCGGGCGCGTCACTCAAAGGGTTTAAGCTATTCTGTTATGACCACAGCAAAGCAAGGGCCAGAAAGGAGCGGGAAACAAAAGAATGCATTACTAAAAGCCTTGCAAACATTAATCGCCGAAGAAAATAAAACACCGGGCGGTTTCACCAATGATATCCGTGCCTGTAAGGCGCGATTGCTTGGTCTCATGGGGGAGTGAATACAAATGAGCAATGGTCCGGATCAGGCTCAGAGCGCTAGAAAAGAAGACCCGTATACAATTTTTAAAGCAAATGAAACAATGCAAGCTTAGCACAACAGAATAGACTCCCTTCAGGCCGGCGACCAAGTTTTAACAGAGCAGAAAGATATCGAAGAGGAATTCGTAAGAGAGTTCCGACAACTATTTACCAGCAAAGACGAGGAGATCAACAGTGCGTTAGGTAAATGGGTAAATGCGGTTCCCAAAATTCCTATAAGTATTCAGAAAAAAACATTAACAAAACAATAACTCAATTTGAGATTGCTAAAGCAATAAAAGAATCAGTGTAGCGATGTGGGCGAGTTGGTTCATGCTTAGAAATAAAGGAAACAGCGCGCAAACGACAGGGACGGGAGGAAAAGGAGTACACAGGACGGCGCTGACTGACAACTGAATATTTATTGAAAGGACCCAACAGGGGGACCTCATCAGCGGCTGGATAGACCTAGCAGGGACCTCAGGTTATCCCGTATCAGCACAGAAATTTCCCACAACCTGAAAAGGTGGCTGGGAGGTTCGATGTCCCCGTCGTGTTTTCCGGCGCCACGTAAGCTGGCCGCCGTTGTTCTAAAGTAGCCGAGAGGAGGGGGGTGGGAACAATGCACTGTAAACCACAGAAAGAGTATGTGGATTGCGCGATCGGAGTGGTGTATAGGATCCCGTTAAGCTGTGGAAGAGTTTACATCGGGCAAACGGGGCGTTGCGTAAATGAAAGGGCACGCGAACATGACTGGTCGCTTCGTTCAACAACAGGGAGGAGCATTTGCCCCTGCACTGCGGAATATGCAAATGTCATCCTGATTTCAATAACATCACAATCATGGGGAGGGGCTGATAAAACAGCCAGGGAAATCTTAGAAGCGTATGAAATAAAGAAGGAGGGCGAACAGAACTGCGTGAGTCAAACTTCTGTGTATTTACATAAGAAGGAGATTACGTTCATGGACACGTGTTGATGTGAGTGTTTTTTGTGGGTGTTTTCTTCGTTGGGTCCTTTTCAATAAATATTCAGTTGTCAGTCAGCGCTCGTCCTGTAGTACTCCTTTTCCTCCCGTCCTTGTCGTTTGCGCGCTGTTTCCTTTATTTCTAAGCAATAAAAGAACTACCATCACGAAAATCCTCTGGAGTAGATGGTCTAGGATCAACATTCTATAAAAATTTCGCCGACGTTCTTGTTCCTGTTATGTAGCGTCTTTGCTGACATTCTCTGGAGGAACCCATTACCACCCTCTATGCGACAGGCACTCACTGTGCTCATTCCAAAGAAAAGCACGGGCTCTAGCTTCTTAACGTCAGATAGATTAACGACTATCAGGCTTCTAACGACGGATTACAAGCTGCTGGCCAGGATACTGACAAAACGAATGGCGATAGGGTGAAGTGTGCTAGTGTGTAACGGCAGAGCCAGCAACATGGTCTGGCAACTCAGCCACCCCATATAGGGACTCGAGGCGCGAGCGCCCGAGCCACCATTAAAGGTTCGATGTGCGTTTGGCTCACACCGTCGTCTTGGTTCCTCGCTGGTTTCCGATACATGGTGTCAGAAGTGTCCTGCTGACTGTCCCTGCACCGACATAATCCACAACGCCAGCTATGGAGGGATTCAAGCCTCCAGAGGGACTCAGACTCAGCGGAAACCTCGCCCAGAACTGGAAAAAATTCCGTCAACAGCTGGAGCTGTTCCTGGAAGCCACAGAGCCAGAAAAACCACGCTCGGCGAAACAAAAAGCGGCAATACTCCTACACATCGCAGGACCGGACGCTCTGGAAGTGTACAATACCTTCCAGTGCACAGATGCAGAACGCGGAAACTACAACCTCCTCCTTGAGAAGTTCGAGACCTACTGCACGCCTCGCTGCAACGAGACGTATGAGCGCTACGTATTCCGGTCCAGGATGCAGAAAGAAGGTGAGCCGTTTGAAAACTACTTTCGGGACCTCCAACTCAAGGTGCAGTCGTGCAACTTTGGTACCCTCGCCGACTCGATGACGCGTGACCAAATCGTCTACGGAACCGCTGACAAAAAACTACGGGAGCGCATGCTTCGGGAAGAAAGCTTAACTCTAGAGAAGGCTGTGCAGTTCTGCAAAACAGCTGAGCTAACGGAAACTCACAAAAAGGCCTGGGAAGCTCCAGAGCACCTCCTCGAGCCAGTGTCGGCATCGCAGAAAGAAGTCGAAGCACAGAAATGTAGCAGGTGCAATCGACAGCACGAGCCAAGGCGCTGCCCCGCGTATGGACAAGTCTGCTCAAAGTGCAAGAAAAAAATCACTGGGCAGCGTGTTGCAGATCGCGAGTGTACGGGCACGACGATCGGAGAGTAACCGACGGCGTCACGTGCGAACATGATGACTTTGCGGTGCTGGATGTGCAAGCTGTCACAGGAGACAAAGCCGACTGGCTGGTGGAAGCGTCAGTAGATAACCAAAAGGTCCTACTTAAGGTAGATACCGGAGCACAGGTGAGCATTCTGCCACACTGTGTATTTAAAAGGCTTAACAAGGCGGGACAGACGCAACCGAACGGTGCCATCTTGAGGAGCTACAGCGGCGACCAGATTAGTCACCTAGGAACAGTGTGTCTCCCAGTAGAAATCGATTCCAAAAAGGCGACAATTGAATTCTTTGTCGTGAAGAAAGCTCGGCAGGCACTCTTAAGCCTTCGGGCAAGCGAAACCTTCGGGCTCGTAAGTCGAGTCGACAGCGTCATAAAAAAGACAGACCTGGAACGGAAGGTTGCTTCGGACTTTCCGAAGCTCTTCGAGGGCCTCGGCTGTATAAACAACCCTTACAAGATGGTCCTGAAGGACGGCTCTCAGCCTGTTATTAAGCCGGCGCGAAGAGTACCGCACATGTTGAAGGAACCACTCAAGAAAGAGCTGGACAGAATGGAAGCCGCCGGAGTCATCACCAAAATGAGCGAACCCACTGACTGGGTAAGCCCACTAGTAATTGTCCGTAAAAAGGATGGCAAAATCAGAGTCTGCATGGACCCAAGGCACATAAATGAGTGCCTGAAGAGAGAGCACTACCAGATGCCAAAAAGAGAAGACATTGAGGCAGACCTGAAAAACGCAACAGTTTTTTCACGGCTAGATGCCAACTCAGGATTTCATCAAATTCCCCTGGATGACGAAACCTCAAAAATTTGCACGTTTGGCACGCCTTTCGGGCGCTATTGTTTCAAACGACTGCCGTTCGGCATCGCCTCGGCACCCGAAGTTTTCCAAAAAGAATGTCCCAGGTTTTTGAAGATTTGCCAGGTGTAAAAGTCTACATAGATGACATTATCATCTGGGGGGCCACGGAAGCCGAACACGAGGCACGGCTCCGTACAGCTCTACGGGCGGCCAGTCGTGCAGGACTCACCTTGAACACGGAGAAATGCAGGTTTGGCGTGAAGGAGGTGGTTTTCCTGGGAGACAGGATCAGTGCACTTGGCATACAGCCTGACAAGAGCTTGGTGGACAGCGTAGTGAATATGCCAGTTCCCAAAGACAAGAAGGATGTTCAACGCATGCTGGGTGTGTTCACATATTTCAGCAAGTACCTGCCTAGGTTCTCGGATCGGACCACCCTCCTACGGAACCTGCTCAAGACGGAGTCGGTATTCGAGTGGACCCTCAACCATGACAACGAGTGGAAGACCCTCAAAACCTCGCTGACCACAGCACCAGTCCTTGCCTTCTACAATGAAGCCCTGGAGACTAAAGTGTCCACGGATGCGTCTAGCTATGGCCTCGGCGCAGCTCTCTTCCAACGCCATGACACAGAGTGGAGGCCTGTAGCTTATGGATCCCGAGTGCTGACAGAATGCGAATCTCGATACTCCCAAATTGAAAAGGAAGCACTGGGAAGCACGTTTGGTTGTGAGCGGTTTCACGATTTCATTTATGGAAGACCCATAACCTTGGAAACAGACCACCAACCCCTCATCGCTATTGCAAAAAAGAATGTAGGGGACATGCCCCTTCGCCTCCAGCGCTTTTTTCTCAGACTGATGAAGTACGACTACAAGTTTCAATTCGTTCCGGGCAAGCAGCTAGTAATTGCAGATGCGTTGTCACGCGCACCGGCCCCCAGAGACTCACAAACCGTGCCTGAGGAACATGATGCCGAAGTGCATGCGGTCGAAACACTGTCAGACCTGGTGAGCGACACCACAATGACCAAGCTCGCTGCAGCGACAGCCGAGGACAAGGTATTGTCGGAAGTCATCAACGGCCTCCAGGATCACCGACCGCTGCCTCAGTCATCCCCCTACAGGTCATGCGCCGAAGAAATGTCCGTCGTTCAAGGAGTGCTTCTCAAAGGACTAAAGGTGGTTATTCCGAAGAGCCTCAGAGGAGAGATGCTTAAAAGGTTACATGATGGTCATTTGGGAGTGAACAAATGCAAAGCAATTAAGGCCCGTCTCCTAATGTTTTGGCCTGGAATGTCAGCGGACATTGCACAAATGGTTAACAACTGTTCAACGTGCAAGCATCATGCATATCAACAACCACCAGAACCACTGTCGATGAGAGCAGTGCCACTTCGCCCATGGGCGCGCGTTGGTGTGGACTTATTTCAGTATGGCGGGCAGACATACCTAGTTGCTTTGATGCCTACTCGAATTTCCCGGAGGTTGAGCACCTTACACATACCACGACAGATGCAGTGGTCAATGCACTGTCGGCGATCTTCGCAAGGCATGGACTACCAATCGAAGTGTGCTCCGACAATGGGCCCCAGTTTAGTTCTAGCGATTTTAAGGCTTTCGCGTTCAAATACGACTTTCGGCACGTCACTTCGAGCCCACACTTCCCGTGCTCAAATGGTCTAGCCGAGAAAGGCGTTCAGATAGTCAAGAGGATCATGAAAAAATCAGAGCATGCACAAGAAGATTACAGGCTAGGACTTCTCAACTACAGATCTTCGCCTCTGGAAGACGGCCGATCACCAAGTGAACTTCTGATGGGAAGAAGAATCAGGTCGCGCCTGCCCGACTTCACTGGACCGGCTCCAAATGCAGTGCACAAGCATCAGCAGAGCAGCCGGGGCAGAAGACCGCTTCAGCCACTTCCTCCAGGGAAGGTGGTTCGCCTCAGGGAAAAGAATTCCTGGGCAACGAAGGCTAAAGTCCAGAACTTGGTGGCCCCAAGATCCTACCAGGTCATCACGGAAGCGGGCTGAACACTGCGAAGAAACCGACGACACCTCCTTCCAACCCCGGAGGACTTTACCCCTGAAGAAGAAAACAGCGAAGTGGAGGGCTACATATTGTTAGAGGCGGGGTTTGAGCCGCACGTCCGGGAGCTTCCTGGCTCGTGACGACGACCATTCCCCGAAGTGAAGAACCCAGGGGTCCAGTGGAGGTGGGAGAATTGGTAACGTAACGAACGGTTTAATTACATGGTTGCGATACAGTCGTCAAATCAGAGAGAACTCCGGAGCAGCCTCGCGCTCCGCCTTATATAGGGGTCCGTTTTCTCCCTCACTCCCCGCCAGGGCAGCAAGTGCGCAGCAGCAACCCGCCGTCAAGTGCGTCGTAGCAAGGTCCGCCGCGTCGTAGCCAGCAGTGCGTCGTAGCCAGAGTTCTCCGCAGTTAGGCCAGGCCTCTCTCCCCTTCCGGAGCGCACGCAAGCCGCACGCACGCACACACGTCCCGTTGACGTCACGGGCGCGTTGAGACCTGTCTCCGCAGGCGCAGACACGTAGGCGACGGTTCCGTTGGTCGTCGGGACTCGTTTCGCGTAGGCCCCGTCCAGCAGGCAACGTTTCCGGACAGATCATGACTCGTTTCCGCAGCGTTGAAACTCGGAAGAAGGTCGCCGAAGGTTCCATTCTTAACAATATGCTTGGCTCCAACAACCAGACCCTCATTTGGGGACCAGCCTACTGGGACCGACACGGCGTCTGCAGCCCCAGGGCCAGCAACTCGGTCACCTACCCGATTGTCAGCGACTGTGCCTCCAGCCCTAATGGGAGTTACTGTGGCGCCCGCGGACTCTAGTAGAAGGACGCTACGACGCGTGCGTCGTCCACCTCATAGGCTGACGTACGATGAAGCTTTCCGTCAACAGCCTTGACAGTAGTGATGTTGTTCTGCCCTAAGAGAAGGGGGTGTAACGGCAGAGCCAGCAACATGGTCTGGCAACTCAGCCACCCCATATCGGGACTCGAGGCGCGAGCGCCCGAGCCACCATGAAAGGTTCGATGTGCGTTTGGCTCAAAGCGTCGTCTTGGTTCCTCGCTGGTTTCCGATCGTCAGACCTACGGACGGGTTCAAGGGGACATGTATTATCTCTAACGTTTACACGGTCCGGATTATTTCCGAAACAGCTGAAGCAACCGGAATTTCCGCGGAAGTGCTGCAGATTGACCGGAGTAAAGCTTTCGACCGGGTATCGCATGCCTTTCTATTCAATCTGCTCGAAGCGTGTGGTGTTGGCAGAAGAATCGCGAAATATGAAAATCTATGTTACAAAGATATATCGACACGACTATTGGTTTAGTGGGAGCGTAACAGAACAAAATCTCAGTTCAGGGCTCTGTCAGACAAGGCCGCCCCCTCTCGCCTATACTGTTCTTGCTATATTTAGAGCCTGTCTGTAGAAGAATTATAAGCGACACCAGGAGTCAGGGCGTCTCCCTTGACAGGAATGCCACAAAGATACTAGCCTATGCCGATGATGTCACTGTTGTTGCCGCCTCCGGATGAAAAATATTTGTTGCGGTTCAGCACTTTTCTGATTTCTGCGAAGTATCCGGTGCCCAAATTAACCACGCTAAGTCTACAGGTGCATGGCTAGGAAACAGGGACGTGAAGCAAGGGCGCTTTATTAATATTGATTGGAGCTCTACACTTACGAATTATCTTGGTGTCAGCTTGGACCCCTATTCGCTTAGTAGCGGTAAAGGGGGCATTTACCTCAAAAGTTTGAGGGCAAAAATGCAAGACTGGCGCGGTCGGAACCTTTTTATACTGAATCGTCCCTTCGTATGCAACTCACTATTTTTCTCCCCTGTATGGTCTGCAGCTCAACTTGTGCCATGCCACGCACGCGAAATCCATAAAATGGACCGCTTTTGCGCAACCTTCATTTGTTATTCCAGCTTTAAGCGGATGAGGCGTACTAACATTTTTCTTAACTAAGCGAAAGGAGGGTTTGGTGTTGCAGACCTAGAAATTAAACTCAAAGTTCATAGGTTTTTATTTTTCCGCGACCAGAGGAACTCTGTCATTGTGCGGTCGTTTTTTAAAATTGACGGCCGGCTGCTATCACCATGGCTCGTTGTAACCCAAAAAGGAGCTACGTCAGCGGCTGTACTGAGGTTTTACGAAGAAATCGCTGCTGCCATCAAATTTTTGAAGCACGTTTTTTCTTGGCAGGAAGACACTGTGTCGACTGTATCCCAATTCAGGGTTTCTTTTCGCCTTGCTAAGACAGCAAGGCGAAAAGAAAACCCCTGAATGGGGATACAGTCGACACTGTTTTTCCACCGCTGCTCTATTGCTCCTTTTTGGGAACTGATGTGGAATCCACGGTTTTCAAGCGTCTCCGCAGCAACCCCCTTTGGAAAGTCGCAATCGACTTCTTAATTTCTTTTCACACCAAAATGCTGCCAGTGAAGACGTGGCAAAAGAAGAAAGGTTTTTTGTTCCGTGAAATTTGAACTGTGTGCTATGTCCCACGCAGGAAACTCTGCAGCATGTTTTCCTTCTTTGCCCGAACGCAGAGTTACTCTGGGCAGGATTACGCTGTAGATTATGGGTTGAATTGTACATGGATTGGCGCAGCGCGAAGCTCCTTGAGTTTGGCACTGCCCCTAACAGCAAATGTTTGCACTGCACGCTTGGACTGAACTGCTTGGAATGCACTGCACTGCTTGGACTGCACGCAATATGGAAGTCCCGCACGGATCACCTCCTGGTTCTCGAAGGAGGAAAACCAGCGTGGTATTACTTTGAAGAAGGCGTCTCCATTGCGAGTAGCCTCATTGCTGATGTGAGAAACCCCTAAATGGCTGGCTGGGCTGAATTGGAGGCGCGCTTTAAAATGCCGAAAACACCTCGAAACTGGAGGAGATAAGTGCAGAATTTCAAAGCCACTTGGTGTGACTGGGGACATGAATTAATGCTGTTAAAAGGGCCACATCGTGCGCCGTCTTTGCGCGAGTGTATTTTAACCATGTATATAACGCTTGTTTTACATAAATAAAATGAAAACCAAGTCGTCAGAAAACAAAAGCGTTTCGTCGCGTGTGTGTTTCCCCGCGTGTGTGTTGTGCGTGCGCCATCTGTGCTCTAATTCCTTATCTATTTAAAATGTGTAATAGGTGTGCAAATTTGAAATAAGCGTTGTTCATATGTGAATATAATGAGCGCGGACAAGATCTACCCCAGCGATAACACCTGTTTTACCAATTTTGAGTTTGACGCTTACTAGCACCACCTGGGTGTTCAAGGGCGCTATTTAGTAATAACTAAGGTAAAGGTGCAACATTTACTCCCAGTGGCCTAAATGCAAGGGTGAAAAAGTTAGTCCTGGGGGTTCAACTTTGAGATACCAACGGTAGAGAGCAGAGGTTGCTCCCGTTACCGTTGTTCCCCTAGGGGACCAATGGCTCTGGCAGCGCATTTGCTCCCAAGAGGGAGCAAGTCACGCTCCCTTTTTTCTTAGAGTGCATTCAAAAGCTTCGCAATAATATGTCTGAATGATATACACGAACTCAGCTCTGTTGCATCACGGCACGGTGGTGGCACGTCGTGCGCACTTTCGGTCTGGAGCTGTGGGCGGAAGTCACCAGAAATCACCATGCGGGACGTGCATTCCTGCGCTCTTTAGGAAGAAACTGTACAAAAACCCGCCTTCTCGTCAAAACGCCGTGACTGGGGTTGTACCAAATGAGTCGGGAAAGTTTTGAAGGTCAATTTTTATGTTTTCTGCCTACTTGGTTCGTCAGAGAACGTGGAGAGGTTCCGTGAAAAAGAAAAACCACACGCCGTCGGACCACGATTTCTTGTGCGGGAAGCACTTTGGGTTGAATTCACGGATACCTGTGGTTGACAGATTTATTTGTTTTGTTCCAACATGAAGGCGGGAAAAGTTGTACGGTTCACCTGCGGTCTACGTTAAGTGTGTCTTCAAGTTCAAACGGCCGCCTGATCGTTCGAACTGTCGTCTGCTCTTTCGAACGTTCCTGCTTGTCGTCGTCTGCTCTTTCAAATGGCAGCGTCCCAAAGACGGAACGTTGACCCGGTAATTCCGATCAGAAGTAAGTGCAGGCCTGAAAAGACTTTTGAGTTTGAAGGTTGGTTGGGGTAAGCAGGCTCGGTGTAAACAGTAGATACAAGGATATGTTTATTACTGTTACTCGTGGCCATCACCGACTTGTTATGCCTGATTCACTTGGTCAGATTCTGCTTGCGATTTTAAGTATTGACGGCGACCATCTCGGCTACGTTTCACGATATTTCAGCCCGAGCGATGTCGCGACTGAAAATATCAAGCATAATCTTATCATCCGAATCAGGCTTTAGCGTCAATTCTGTTGCGTCCACGCGGAATGAATCGCGGCATGTCACATTATTCACGTGAAGTTCTGCGGTGTAACGAGCCTCGTTAAATTCACCGAGGCCGCTAAAGCAGCCAGACATTGCCACCAAGGCGGAAAATCAAAACAATTCCAACACGAAAAAAGCACGGGGACTCGCACCGACTCCTACAAAAGCGTATTCCAATGGTTTGTTTATGTGCGACGTCGAGCTTCTTGCCCACACTCCATTGCGCATGCGCGGTGCCGGTGGCGTCCGCTAGGGGCGCCTCGGTTTGTTTGTAAACATGAGTTTGTTTATATCAATATTTCCACATTCGCATGCAAAGTGCTAATTCTCGCTCGTTAAATGACAAGGGGTGAGAGCAAACCTTCTTATTATGTTCCCACATCCTACTGAACTGCAATGCCCTCGGCAAACATTCACTCAACGATCACAAAGGCATGTCGTTAAGTAATTACACGCAAAAACTAACAAACAACGTCCGATAGCTCTAATCTCAAGTGGCGATGTCGGTTGTAAGAAAACAACCCTCACCTCCCCAAAATTAAACAACATCGGCCGCTGTACCCTGAAACGGTATTGGTATTTCAAAGTCATGTGAGTAAAAAAATCGGAAAAACAAGGCTAAAACATTACAAAAAGGGCACAGGAAAAATTTTTGAAATTAGATATGGTTACGATAACCCTTAGACGGGTGGAAAACAATAACGACGGAAGAAGTGTTGTCCCTTTCATCGGTTGTAACTCTCTTTCATCCCTGCCTCAGAATTAATGTCACCTTGTACAAACACATCATTATTGAAATTTTTTCTGCAGGAATGACGAGTCACAGGTATTTGCGGAGATGTGACTAAACAAAAATCAGTCGTAGCCGAACATGTGTTTTAATAAAATGACGGTTTGTGCGAAAAAACAGCAAGTTCACGGACAAGCAGAACAAAAAATTGAGACAATATTGTTAGATCCTTAAAAAAAGCGTCGTGTTTGTCCATTTTTTATTTTATTTTGTTTTTTTAGTATGATGGGCTTTACCTCTTCAAGAACACGTCGAATGGATGTTGTTTGGTTCAACTAAAGCAAATGATGCCATCGTTGTCTGTCTTACAATATTATCACTGCATATCATGAAGAAAAAATGACGTGATCATAGACTAACTTCGCCCCACAGCAGGCATGAAATTAGGGTTTTAGCTCGGAAAAGGAACAAGCGTCTTTCTAGCGCAGTCAGAAACAAATAAATGTCGTCTACTGTTTTTTTTTTCTCCTTTTTTAAAAATATAGTTTGGAATAACTTATACTGAAATTCCCAGAGGCGAATGCCGAGGCTTTTCAAGCCCTCGGTCCTGAATAAGCATCTGGATCGCAGTGACCCTCATTCACATCCTCCAACAATAAGATATATTGACATTGGAATGATTATTTAATTCGCATTTTAGTCTTCAAAAACTTTTCTTAATCAGCGTAAGCATGACAGACAGCTTTGAAACCCTCGTTGACACCATGTGTAAGATGAAAAACTCGAACTTCACTGACCCAAGCTCAAGAAGCACTCTGCCGATTTTGTGCTTTCTACTCCTCTTTTTTCTTAACAAAAGGGAGTTATAATGCCCAAAAATAAATATAGAAACCCGTAAATATAGTGGTAAACAAGATTAGCGGAAGAAACACGACTTACCCCCGATAATATTGTAGCTGAGTGTAGACATCCTGAAACGAGTTAACTTAATTTAAATGTAGCTAGCATTCACACGCACGCACGCACACACAAACACACACACACACACACACACACACACACACACACACACACACAATATAAGAAGAACAGCGCCGCCTCGTATGTAGGCTGTGCTATTGCGCACTTCTTATTGTTTTACGGCGCCAGTTGGCCCTACCGAAAAAAACGGTATGAAATTTAACATGGTAACATTCAAACTTGATTATCGAACCGGGAATCTTACCGTAAAATATACATACCGTGACCAAACTGTATAGCCAGTGCATTCCGTAATCTGAACTGGATTACTGCATACCGTAAAATGAACCATGTCAAAACCGTCTGGCCGGTGCATACCGTAATCTTGACTGGATTACTGTATACCGTAAAATGAACCGTGTCCAAACCGTTGGGCCGGTGCAAACCTTAATCTGAACAGGATTACTGAATACTGTACAATGAACCGTGTTGCCCTACTGAAAAAAACCCATATAGTCTTCATACAGGTTGACTCCTTTGGCTCATATGATGTTATGGACATACGGACATAACCTGTTTGCATATGGACATATGCAAACAGGTCGTACTTATGTGACAGTCGCAAACAGGAGCACCCGACCTGATACGGGTCGACCTGTTATGTGGGTCCTCCCATTCTGAAGGTCCACCTGTACAATTCCTGTTCGGAAAAAGGTGAGCCTGCAACCCCCGGTCTACCCTTCGTATTCCGAGGCTCTCCACTGAAATGAACTCCCGACACCCTTCCTGAAAAGATCATGCAAAAGGCACTAACAAAATGACTCAAAAGCAGGTACAGCTGACGAAACAGATATATTACACGCATGACAAAGCAAATAACCCAGCACTGTCATGACATCAACAGGAAAACTGAGTTAGCTTCCAAAAGTAGCTTAAAACTGCAGCTTCCTGTTGATATCTTGAAGTTGCTCCGCAATATACTTGTTCATAAGACCCTCCGTTTCCTAGGCGACACTTCCAAGGGTGCTTGCCCAATGAACATGTCGAAGGCATCTGAAAATGAAAAGAACGTGGAAATTATTCATACGCACCGCTGTTAAGTCAAACCTGTTTACATCGAACTCGCAAAAAACCGACTACCAGTTCGATATAGTGGCTAATTTTATATAAAAGCTTTAATGAATTTGACATCAAACAAGCACACCACATTCAGAAAAGTTGTTTACTCTTTGCAGCAGCGCGGCATTGAAGCGATGTCCTTAACCCCTGCTACACCATCTTACAGGATACCTATCATCAAACCTTGCTCTAGTAAGTCAGCGATACGTGCCGTGCCGTGTGACACGGCTATCAACAAGTGCCAACGGGACTGCGATTGGCGGACCACTGTCTGACACCAGGGGCCAAGCCTTGCTGGAACCGACACCTTTCACCGTCCGGTCACTTGGCAGCAGCGCGGCATTGAAGCGACGTCCTTAACCCCTGCTACGCCATCTTACAGGTTTCCAAGATCTTTTCATTTGAATCTTTGGCAGATATTGTCGCCGCAGCTGCTGCCACTGTTATTTGTGCCTTGTGTGTTTAGTGATCGTGGTTTCTGATACCTAAAATGGGAAAGGACGACCAAAAGACCTTGTAAAGGCGTTAGACGAGTTCCGCCGTGAAATCAGGGCAGATATGCGAGGAATGAGGGAGAAGTGTGAAATTCTGTAATGATACATGTGACGGCGTCAAGGACATCAAAAATGAAATGAAAGAACTGAGGAGGGAAATACAGCAACTAACAGCACGCAACCAATAACTCGATGCAAAAAACTGCAGACTCAACGCAAGAGTTGAGGAACTGGAGCAGTATCAAAGATCAAATAACATAGAAATCAAAGGAGTACCATCGGAGGGGGACCCTACTGACGTTGTTAAACGAATCTTCAGTCTTATTGATGCAACAGCAAATGACTCTGACATCAACGTCTGCCATCGCGTGTCAACCCTTAGGCAGGACACAAACATTATCGTACGTTTTGTATACTGCGCAAAAAGAAACAAGGTCCTGGAAAAGGCCAAAGAACATAGATTAACCACTGTGTCTCTTGATTATGGAGGTGCTGCCTGCCCCATATGTGTCAACGAGCACGACACGAGTTTTAACAAAAAATTACTTGGAGCGGCCATCGCACAAAAGCTTAGAGTGGGATTGCGTTTCTTGTGGTCGGCCGGCGGAAAGATCTTCGCGCGCAAAAATGACACCGCTGAAGCAGTTCGAATCATGTGCCTTAATAAGGTTTCGAAAATGGCAAACTAAAAAAAAAAGTTGAGCTATCGTTTTAAATAGTAACCATGAAGTTCCATGGCAGATACTTCGTCTAGATGCAAAAATGTTTATCGCTCGTCTTTTAACGATGAATTCCAATGCTCCGAACCAAACTTTGCATCTAAATCTCAATGCATCTAAATGCGAGAACCATAAAAAATAAGAAAGACAATCTTAACGACTTTTTTTCTTCCCTATGCGTAAAGTTCGATGTTCTCTTGTTCACGGAAACATGGCTATCAGCAAATGACGCAGCCCTAAATATTCAAGATTAGAAGTATGGCGGGCTTGTTAGGGATAAACGGAAAGGCAGAGGAGTGGCAATTTACACGAAACAAAGTATATCGTACCAAGGTATTGACGATTCCTGCAAAATTGATATAAACATAGATGCATGACAATTATAATTAAAAACACAGTTATTGCTGTAGTGTACCGCCCATCCTCAGGCAGCATGTTGGCTTTTTTGAATTCATAGATTTACTACTCTGTTATCAAGGTTCAACCGGTGCCTCACTTATGATACTTGGAGACGTTCACATAAACACAACTTCTCAAGATACAGACGCGACAGAATTTAGTGACCTTTTAACCCAATATGCTTGTGTAAATCTGATCTCGATACCTAATAGAGTGACGGCTGAAACTGCGACTACGCTTGACATCTGTCTAACTAATTTAACAGAAAAGGATACGACATCAGGTGTCTTCACTGAGAATATTAGTGACCATCCGCCTATTTATTGTTTAAGCTCTTTTTCTAAAAGGAAACAAAAAAGCACAAACGAACCACACTTTTTTAGAGAAATAAACTCGGAATCCTTAGCGAAATTCCAGAGTCTAATAGAAAGAGCAGACTGAAATGCTGCATGTTCAGAAGGGAGTGCTGATGTAGCCTATTCAATTTTCTTGAATAAGTTCAAAAAGTGTTATGATGAAGCGTTTCCTCTTAAAACAGCAAACCCCAGAAAAAAAAAGCAGAGAAAACCATGGGCCACTTCTGATATGTATAAAAGAATAAGTTATAAGAACAAAATGTATCGTGCATTCCTTCAGACTCGTGATATAAACTTGCTACATAAATTCAAAAAGAAAAGAAACAAGATGAACTTGGAATTTAAAAAAAAGCCGAACGTATGTATTATTAGAGCAAATTTGAGAGTATATATGACGGCATGGGAAACGATAAACGACGTGTCTAACAGAAAGCAAGAAAACAGCCTTATAGAAGAACTTTCGTTGCAAGATAAGATTGTAACCGGCAAAGAAGCCGCAGATCAGGTGAATCAGCATTTCATAAATGTAGGGAAGTACCCACTGGTACAGATAAACAGTAGTGGCGAAAACTTCAGTATAGATAGCCTCATGGACTCTATAATGTTGGTCCCGGTATCACCTTCAGAAATTGATGAAATCATAAAAAAAGTCTAAAAATGGTTCGGTGGCCGGTGGAGATGACACTGAGGCGCAACCTGTTAAATATGTAGCGTCGATAATAACTCCGGCCCTGTCTAACATAGCGAATAAAATGTTACAAAGCGGAATTTTTCCAACCAAACTTAAAACTGCCAGAATGTATCCTGTCTACAAAGAAGGGGGAGTAAACAACATAAAAAACTATAGACCAATTTCTGTTTTATCGATATTTTCAAAAATTTTCGAAACGACTATAAAGAATAGGTTGGAATGTTTTTTTAATAAACACAAAGTCATAACGTCTTCACAATATGGATTCCAAAAGCATAAATCTACGGAGCAAGCTGTTCTAGATATCAAAGACAAAATAATTACAAACATTGAAAGTAAAATATATACTCTTGGGCTTTTCCTGGACCTAAAAAAAAAGCATTTTACACTGTGCAGCACGAAATATTATTGCATAAACTAGGTAGGTACGGGATACGTGGAATCACACAAAAACGAGTAAAAAGTCATTTAACCGATCGATATCAATATGTAACTATTAATAAGATATCCTCTTCCCACTTAAATATACAACATGCTGTGCCCCGGGGATCAATTTTAGGCCCCTTATTGTTTTTAATATGTATAAATGATCTGACCAAAATATCTGGCCCGCAGGAAGTAATCATGTATGCTGATGATTCTAACATATTCTTTATTGGAAAAACAAAAAAAGTATTGAACTAGCCACAAACGCATATCTCTTAAAACTGTCGCATTGGCTTCAAGGAAATAGATTGCAATTAAACTCAAACAAAACAAAATACATAATTTTGAAACCAGTAAAAAACGGGACGCCGATAGTATAAGCCTCAATTTTGAAGGCTTGGAACTGGAGCAAGTAAGCGAGCAAAAATTTCTTGGTGTTTGGTCTAGTGAGGAACTGTCATGGAGTACTGATATTACCAAGTTAAAAGGTGACCTGTCCAGAATTATAGGCACTTTGTATAAAATCAGAGATTTTATCCCATGTTGGCTGCTTAAAAATATGTAGCACTCTCTGTTTCTTTCAAAACTAAGCTACGCAATTTTGGTCTGGGCGACAACAACGGCGTCAAACTATAATAAATTAATAGTTTTTCAAAAAGTGAAAGCCGTTTACAACTCCCTGTAACGCCGAATTAGAGCGCAGCTCTTGAGGGGAGGGGAAGGCACAGGGGGGGGGTCACGTGACCTCGAGGAGGGGGGATTTTCCCCGCTAGATTTAGCGGGGTAAATTTCCCGCTAGATTTAGCGAGCAAATTTCCCGCTAGATTTAGCGGGGAAAATTTTCCGCTAGATTTAGCGGGGAAATTTCCCGCTAAATTTAGCGGGGAAAATTTCCCGCTAGATTTAGCGGGGAAAATTTCCCGCAAGATTTAGCGGGGAAAATTTCCCGCTAGATTTAGCGGGGAAAATTATCCGCTAGATTTAGCGGGGAAAATTTTCCGCTAGATTTAGCGGGAAAATTTTCCGCTAAATTTAGCGGGAAAATTTACCCATTATGCACCGCGCGGTTACGCCGACGGCGACGCCGACGGCGACGGCGACGCCGACGGCGACGGCGACGCCGCTTAAGCCGGAAACGGGCGCCTAAGAGCTGCGCTCTAAAAATAATTTTACGTATGCTCGAGGACTACAAGGGGGATTACAGGAATCTACGTACGGAACCTCTGTTTTTAAAACGCCACATGCTTAGAGCAAATCAAATATATTACTTTAGACTGCTTCAATTGATCCACAGAAATAGAACCTACTTAACGCCAGAAAGTGAACTAACACCAGAGTACGATATTCGACGACCGAAACGTAAAGTACCTATAATACGAACAAATTATGGACGACAAACTTTAGCCCTCTAGACTGCTACAATTTTGAATCGTGACGTGCTCGAATTAAACTTGGATGTATCAATATCCCAATTTAAAAGAGATTGTAAAACAAATTTACTGTGCAGTGCTCTCACATTTTGTTAGACACTGCTCGTCTTTCTTGAAACTGCAATATTATTTTGTTAGCAATGATCTTTCCTTTCTCGTTACTTCGTCTTTTGATCGGACTTTTCAGTTTATACAAAGTAATTGTATAAAAATGTTATTTTACTTTGAAATTATTTTTTTGTAGCTTCATGTTTTTCACCATAATTTTGTCAAATTATATCTTGTATAAACTTGTGTAAAACTGTTGTGATCTAGACTATTGAATCACACTGCGTATATGTATCTAATACTTATCTGTTTTAGTATGTCTAGGCTATAAAACTGTGTATTCGGCAGCATTAGATTCAGCTGTTGAACTTGTATGAATTTAATGTATATGTACTTGATATGTATGATGTATTGTATATGTATGTTGATGCTCGCTGCATACCCAGAGGGGTTACAAGCTTGTCAGGCACTCGTGCCTTTAGCATTAGACTCGCTCTGAAGAACATGTGTCCGCAGACACAAATAAAGAAGAAGAAAAAAAAAGTTGCGTCTGTACGTTACGAGGGACGCTCTACGCGGCTGTTCGGTGGCCGCTCCTTCGTTTTGCAAGGTCTCACCGGCTCACCCTCTCCCCGCTTCCTACGCAAAATAAAATTTGTTTTTCTTCTGCGCGGCTTACACGGTTGCCCCCCAAAAAAAAAAAAAGGCCAGCTCTTTTTGCAAGCTGGCTTTCCCCAAAGTGATGCCGGCGTTGGGGAAAGCCAGCTTGCAGAAGCAAAACGGCGCTCTTGGCTGTTTGATTTATTGGGAGATGCTGCAATTTTCGCTATGCATTTTTGTTGCAGGTACTAGTCTGTTCACAAATACTTCGATACAAAGTATAATTTGAATTAATCGGGTTTGACTGTAGCTCTATGTAGAAAAAAAAAACACATTGCAATCACATGTTAATTTGTCGCAATAGTGTACTTATCAAAGTGCAACTGAGAACAATTAGCAAGGATCCTATTGATATATCAACCCAAAATAAGTCAGCCAAAATATTTGCCTCCTTAGATCTGACCACCTTCTAAATGCCAACTTTGTTTCAAAATCGGCACAGCTAGCCTGTTCTGGGCTACACTATGTTCATCCTGAACTGACAGTGCAATCAAAGGCCTGTCTCTGATTGCTTGACTTCACTCTCTGCAAGTGAGTCTGCAGGGGGTGGGGGGGGGGGGGGGGGGGGTTGATCATGTGGTTTAAAGTTGACAGTTGACTGGACCAACGAGCACACTGCTTCTACGGCCCAGTCAACGTAGGGGTGAATGGAGTAATGGCGACTTGCGAAATCAATGGCACCTCGCGGCTAAGACACAGAACTGTCAGGGTGGGTGCACAAAAATGTCAGGGTAGGTTCATTCGGACGTTTACATAAGCTAAGCAAATATTAACAGCACCTGGCGGTCTAAACGGAAAACCATGAACGTAGATTCGAAAACGCCTCACGGAAATTGCCATTAGCTCTGGCCCACCTCCAGGTTGACCACATAATATGGTGACAAAGGTGATCTATCCAAACATTTCAAGAACATTAGTCTTCACTGAATATAATAAATCAGGCCACGTAAGTTTAGGCATATGCCTACAAATGCTTAAATCTGTTGCTTCAATGTTTCCTTGACTAGCAGGTTGCAACCTGCTAGTCAAACTGAGTCAGGCCTGCAGCCCTGCGGGAAATGTCAATTCCAATCTTTTAGACATAGACACCCACATTTTGCGTGTACTCGAAAGAAGCTCTAACACAAAGGAAACAAAATGATTGGCCCTTTTTTAATGCATCATTTTCTTTTGCTGAGAACATACATACAGGTCACACGCTATTGTACATTCAGTGGTGCGGCTTAATTTATGATGAGCACTTTTTTATATAATTTTGTAGCTTTTAGAGAAAAGATTCAATATAATGGGTCGGGCATAAATGGTTGCTATGAACTCTCCTATACGTTTAAACATTACCTGATATAAAAGCACTAGAGCAGGGTAGCGCTGTACTGTATCAATTACAAATTTGTAACCAATTAAAGTTGGCATTTATTTAATTTATTACTATTGGCTATTATTCTTTGTCAGAAAGAATAACTGGGCAAATTGGCACGTTGGTAGTCTTTCAACTCCATCGAATATTCTGCTTCTTTTCGCATTTTTTCCTGCTTTTGCTTTTTCCAACTGCTCTACTTTTTGTAGCGGCTTTCGCCGCCACTAAAAAACGTGACATCTAAACTCACTTTATTTACATCACACAATCGTAAGCTTGGAAAGCGTGCCGCTTCGGCATACCCAAAGAGACCACGCGTCTCTACGGCACAGGCATTAGCATAGGCAAGAAATCATGCTGCTCGCTCTTGTAACGTTTTTTCGCTCCCACTTTATGAAACAAATCGGTGGCGAGAGGCTGTTGGGGCCACCCGTCAGAACTAGCATGACCTGTGATTGCTTGAACTGCCGTCAGACTGCACTTGAACGCTCCGCAAAAGCGTCGTCGGGTGAGCGTCCAATAGGATGGCGCCCAGAACAGGCCCTCCGCTGGCCCTCGGTTCCGCCACACGCTAATCTTTCTCACTCTGAGGAGAGAGCCACAGGTTTTGAGGAAGATACGCTCTTTAAAAAAACAAAACAATAACAGCGGTTAGAGCTAATAGTTAGAATCAAGCATGGGTTAGCAAGCACACGGTGCACGACAAAGTTTGAAACAGCGGTGCACTTCGCAGAAACAAAGAAACTTCCTCACCGACGCTCGCACCAGTCGGCCATGGACTGCCCGCCACTTACTTGCGTTGGTAAGACGCAGCGTCTCCCAGCTCTCAGTAATCGCTTGCTATTCTTGAAAACGGTATTCGCAAGGAAAATATCTAAAGTGTCTGCTAAAACGTAAGAAGGAAGCGATTCTCGAAGCCGGCGGAACCCTAGCTACAGCCAAACGGAAGCTGATTGCAATAGCGATGGTCTTGCGCAATCTCCATAAGGTTTTTTTTTAAACAAAATGACGCGAATTAGTGTTTATTCATATTAATAATGTCACTATAATAATGTTGCAAAAATTAATAAAAATTTAGTTCATCTTAGGTTTTATCTAAACTTTAGGTTTTCTTTTTCAGTGTAAAACCGAAACTATCTCAAGCAACGTTTCCTTCGTCGCCAAGGCTATTCTGATTCATCCGCGCATGCTTGCACTCCTGGGATTTCGGCTTTTCTGGAAGGCTCGGCCCTCGCGGCAAATAAATAATGAGGGCAACCGCGTATTTTGAAATGATGAGCATGCCCGTCTTTTGACGAGGGAGAGAAACGTCAAATTGATGTCGCTTTTTAGTGTGTAACTCTCGATCGGCTGTGTTGGCGTGTTTGTTGTTGCAATTGTCAATCTCTTTTCCCTTGAATTAAAATGTTTTAGAGTTTTGCAAGATAAATCTACACCATGAAACACTTTGGGTGAAAGCTTGAGGTTGTATACATGAAGGCGCCGATTTCTCCAGCCAATTTCAGTGTGAGCTTCCATTCATAAAACCACTTCGCTTATGCGGTTCAGAAGTTGATTTGCGCTGCATGTGACTATGCAAAGTGGAGAATCTTATGGCCCCATTATTAGCCGTAGTTTCCTCGGCCTCTTCTCCTTTTGCTTGCTGTGGATGCAGATATCTGAAACAGCGTAAAGTGCGCTGAAACCTGCATTCCAAAAACACTGGATCATGCAAAATTCAAAGACTTTCTCTGGCAGTTTTTCTTTTGAACCCTGAAAGAGTTCTGTCTGGCAGATGTTCAGGGCAAACTGGCATCTATCCAGGTGATGCCAGTATGCCCTCAACTTCTGCCAGAGACCTGCCTGAACTTACTGGGAGGTGCGTGTCGGCCTTCAAATTAAAGCTTGAATACCTGTGGTCTGGAAATCCTCCTTCTTCTCTGTCCGGAAAGCGAAACATCATCGTTCTACTGTGGTTAGCGGCTGAACGCGGTGCATTCGCCATTTTACCAGACAGGGCCAGACCTGGCAAGATTCGCTCTTCGTCCGAGGCAAGCAGGTAGCCAGGGGAGGTCCACTTGGGCCTCTTCTACAGTTCCCCCATATATGGCATTTTGTCATAGGTGCCCGCCCTCCCCTACACAAAATCCTCTCTACATGCCTGGAAGCGCACATGCCATGCTGCTCCCTGGGCGGAGAGAAGCCCCGCAAACGACCGCAGCGGTGTCTGAGCTGGTGCTGTTCTGTCGGTGATGGCATGTTTGTTTGTGTTAGCGGTGAGAACTTCTGATATTCGAGTTTCATGCATTATTTAATTTTCTAGTGAAGTTACAACTCTCATAAAGTGCTGTCGCATTCTGCTTGAACAAACTGAGGCACATTTGACATCCTAGCGTGCCTTTGGTGGATGCCCCAGCATCATACTTCCAACGGTGCGTCTGAAGCGACTACGTAAGCAAAAACATCCTACAGCGCACTGTGTTTTAATCAGACGACAAAAGGCAGACTTTTAGCTATGAATAACCGAAAACTCGTTGCCTTTTCGCAAATTGTTTAAATCGGGCTAGAGTTTATTGATAGCACCTTTAAAATTAGAAATCCAACATGGCCAATTACACTGTCAATTGAAAAAAGTTAATTAGACAACGTACTGTGACGTTTATTTGCTCATCAATTGTCCGCCGAGCCCCCCCCCCCCCCCCCGAAATATTCTGTGAAAACGGCATCGGCCTATCTGTCGCGTTTTTAGTGAGTTGATGTTGAAAATTCGCACTATATATACATTGTATATGGGTGTTTTCATCTACAATCGGGCAAGCTAAAAGGGTCTAATTTTTAATTTTCACGAAAGAAATATATGTTTTGGGGACATTTCTCAAATGAAGAAGGGCACAAACTGCATGTTTCCCAGATTTTTTATTCTCGAGTTACAAAGCATAGACGCCGCAGTGGCAGAAACTAGTGTTCTTGCCTGCCGTCGCAGGTCGCGTGTTTGACACCTTCTGCTGGCGCTAGTGTTTTTCTTATACCCTTTTAACTTTTCCCTCTCATTTAATCGGTATTATAAAGATACCTTGACGTATTTAGATATTTATACTAATTTGATTGTTTTTTTTAATGTCAAACTCGTCACTCAGGTCGATTTTTGGTCAAATTTGACACGTCATTACTTTGTTTGTACTTAAGGTAAATTTTATTTCTTTAGCTTTATTGAAAGCCCTAAGCATGCCTAGTATAGATATAGTAATATTATTATGATTTGCTGAGTAGCCGCTCCGCTACCTTCACGTAAACGTGAAAAATACCAAATGTTCACACATTTCACGCGATTGCAGCTCGAATAGAGGACATACAACCAAAATATTAAATTTCTAGATTGTTTTGTCTTGTAGTCATCTAATATATCTTAAAGAATTCAAAAAATAAAAATTTACAAAAATGGGGTTTTTGAGAAAATCGACCTTAAACTTTCAACATTTGTAATTTCTCACCATGTTTACGTGAAGGTAGCGGAGCGGCTGAGACAACAAATCATAATGATATTAATATATCTGTAATGGGCTTGCCTTGGGCTTCTGTAAAGCCAAAGAAAAAAAATTTACCTTAAGTATAGACAAAGTTATGACCTGTCAAAGTTGACCAAAAAGCGATCGGAGTGACGAGTTTGACATGGTCTTTAGAAAACTATAAAATTCCTAAAAATATATGAATACATCAGGGTATCTTTATAATACCTATTAAATGAGGAGGAAAAGATAAAAGTGTGTAGAAAAAACACTAGCGCCAGCAGAGGTTGTCAAACACGCGACCTGCGACGGCAGGCAAAAACACTAGTTTCTGCCACTGCGGCTTCTACGCTTCGTAACTCGAGAACAAAAAATCTGAGGAACATGCGGTTTGCGCCCTCCTTCATTTGAGAAATGCCCCCAAAACATGCGTTTTTCCGTGAAAATTAAAAATTAGTCCCTTTTAGCCTCCCCGATTTGAGATGAAAACACCCATATGCATATACATTTACGCATATAGAGTGAGTGCGATTTTCTAACATAAACACATTAAAAACGTGATAGATAGGCTGATATATAGGTATATACATATATATAGATATAATATGTGTGTGTGTGTATATACCTGTCATTATAATTTGATTACGCGGACTGCAGGCACTGAAAGTAGACCTTTAGTATACTTAAGTGCACTTCCTGTATGATTTTCTACTTTTTACCACGGGCAGTACGATTCTGTTACATGTACTAGTTTTGTACGGACGAGTATACTTTCAGTCCAGATCCATTTTTACTGGAAGTATTCGTTAAGTACACTTAAAGTACACATTCAGCATGGAAATTACACCAAAATTATACTTTTAGTATACTAATGTGCACTTCTAGTATACTAAGTTTTGAACTACTTTTTACCACGGGATATCTCTGGTAGAGACGACGAGCTGCAATGACGCCAATGGGTCCAAGAAATTTTGTTAACTGTGAGTTCGAGTGCCAGTCAGGTACTCCCTCGATTAGTTCATTTTTTCGCATATTTGCCTTGGGGATGGTTAGAAGAACTGCGATTCCTCCTATAGAGTGAATCTTCAACAGTCGGTTAACTGTTGCCGGCTCCGTTACGTCGACGAGGAGTCCTCCCTTTAGAAGTGAGGCGATGGCGAACAAAAGTTGCGCCAGCGGCTGCCTTCAGTTCATCACTTAGCTTGATGAGGTTAAGGTGTTGCAAACGGCTGGATTCTTGTGTTGGAGTCAGCAGCACGGGTATACCTGTTGTCCTCTTTTGACGATGTTGGACAAGGGTGAAACCATAGCCGTCATCGTCTGCATGGGGTTCTTCCCTTGCATCACCGTTTTAATGTACAGCTTCGCTGGTGTTGTCTCTGGTTGCACTAAGTCATCCTGATCGTCGAATCGTCTTTTTCCATGTATATAAGCTCGCTGACTTGTTAAGGTGGCACTGCTTGTGGTGTCCTTCTCAGCGACCAGCTCTTGATCATTCATTGGTGGGTCTGCCTTTAGCGAGGTCATATCTGGTGATCTAGTTACACAGTTTGACGAAGGCAACGATCGTCTGGGCGGCCTGCAGCCCGGTTGCAGAAACAGAGCCCCGGAGGAGGTGGAAACGAAGTATGCAATCTCCAAACTTGCCAAAAAATTGACCGCAACTCCACGTGGTGAATGATGTTGATTGGGGCGAGGCTCTGGTGGTGCTTGTCTGCGTAGACGCTGAGCTGCAGCATGCCGAGCCTTTCGTTCGTTTTCAGCCATGTCAGAAAGATAATGTGTGGTATGGAACGTGGTTATATACGCATTTGAGCATTTGACCGCAGCGCCCTCTCGTCTATAAACGTTGAGCCAATGCATGCAAAGTTTCACGCGATTATATACGCATTTGACCGCTGCGCCCTCTCATGTATAGACGTTGAGCGGCTACATGCAATGTTTTATCCACGGCATCCCCAGCTCTTGAGTTACTACCACATCTCAGAGCCCCCTACTCGTCCCTCAGTCATTGTCGAGTGGTTAAGGTGATGGACTATACTTCGTTTCACCTTCCGTCCAGACGAAGCGGACGCTACGAGGGAACGGGACCAATCAAGCAGCGTCAATAGTGCAAATCACTAGGCTTGTCCTGTTTATGATTGGTTCAGCGATGGAAAACACAGACAGAAACATTACGAACACCATGATGGTGCCCTTTTGACGCTGTCTGATTCGTCATAGAATCTCGTAGCATCGGCTGCGTCTGGACGGAAGGTGAAACGAAGTATAGAAATCCATTAGGGTCTCCCCGCAGAGGTTCGAATCCTGTCGATGGCGCAAACATTTTTTAAATATTTTTTTAAATAATTTTTACATCATTTTTTTTATCTTTTTCTTCCCTTACATGAGCACTTGAGCTCACGAGCACGAGCACGAGCACCGGATGCCGGACGGACGGACGCCGGTCATGGCTAACCCCTAGGAGCTTCGCCCCTAACAATCAAGGAGCCGTTGTCAAGAACAACCTCGAAGTAGACCACTTCTTTTCCTCCTTCTTGCGGACCTTCTTGCGAGGGCCCGCAAGTACGCGATTTGGACTAGGAAGATGAAGAAGCAAATAGAAAAAAGACACCTTCATTCTGGTAGCCAACTGAGAAGGACGAAGAAGTGGCATTAAAAGGGCTCTTGAGAGACGAAGAAGCACACAGAACGCAGACGTTCCAGCGACCTTGTCCTCAAATATTTTCCTAGACAGTCCACTCTGCTCCTTAATTTGGAAGATTTCCCAGCTAAGAAGGGGCACCTTCGCTCCCGGTTCAACCACCAAGGACCCAAAAGCGAGCGGCGATGGAACAAAGCGACCATGAAGATCAGAGAACTTCCGCCTCACCAGACCAGGCGATGGACCACTCTTACTCATCGACTCCAACCACCACTCAACACAACATAATTCCTGATTGCAACTCACAGTCTACTGGCATCACTCCTGCGCAACGCGAACCCAAGGCCATCTCCGAATCGATGGATGAAGCCCCAAGCACCAACGAGACCAACTTCACGGTCGTCTCATCACGCGAACGCAAGTGTCCTCTCGAAAACAGTGGCGTAACACGAGAAACTAGTCAGCTGATAGCTTCTAATGAACAGACAGGTTTGACAGTTATTTTTGTTCCAGTAGATCCCGAAACCCCCCTCACAAAGTTCAATAGCCTAAAACTTTCGGAGACACTTCAGCAGCTCTGTCAGGAATGTATCAAAACGATTCGCCCTAACACACGCCTTAATTTGATTGCCGTCGATACACGCAATGCGCAGGCTGCAAAAACCTTGCTCAAGGTTACTTCCCTGTGTAACGTGGGCGTGAAGGCTTACGAGCCTAGCCCACGCTCAGCTGCAGTTGGTCTCATCAAGGGGGTGGATCCAGAGGTCACTGACGTTCAACTTCAAGGAGGACTCAGTGCTCAGTCGAAGCCGGTTTTATAAGCTCGCAGACTTGGCAAGTCTTGTATCGTGAAGGTGCAATTTGCTTTCACAAAGCTGCCAGAATATGCTCTTCTATCTCACGTCCGTTACAGAGTATTTCCCTTCGAAGAGCGTCCCTAACAGTGTGCAAACTGTGGCCGCTATGGGCACAAATCTGTCACATGTTTTCGAGAAAAAATGTGCACCCGGTGTGGAGGAAAGCACGACCGAAGTAGCTGTCAGTCAGAAGAGTCAAGCTGTGTTAACTGCGGCAGCTGCCACGACGCGCTAGCTCAAGCATGCCTAAAACAAGAGGAACAAAAAAGGCTAGCAGAGGTTCGCAAACAAGGACACGCCACAGCCTTTAATACCGTCCAGACTGTTGTCCGACAAGATACTGCCAGTGCCTACCACCATCAGCGACAACCTCAACTGAGCAATCTAGATGACTTTCTTCAGTTGCATCAAAGTCCACCGGGAAAGAAAAACCAACTAACCCGGGTCAGTCGCGGCCGGTCATTGTGACCCGCACTTACAGGGACTCTCTGAAAGCCACCAACTCTCGGCAGTTGCCCACTTTAGAGAACAACGCTAAGAAAGCAGAGAATTCACCGTCGGTCAAAAAAATAGCACCAGTCATAGCAGCAGAAAAAGAACATTCCCAAGTACGTCAGAATACAACAACGAGGCCATCAGACACCTCGGAACCTAATTTTGGAAAAACCGACGAATCCTTCTGGAGCTCAGCACTCAGAATGTTTTCTGACATGGTGCACCGTTTCCTGAATACTCAAAAGTCTGAATGAGCCACAATAATCCAGAAAGGTGTTGATCTGCTCAGTCCTTTTATCTATACTTGGATAAAGTAGAATGTTTTCAAGATAGTTTGAGCTCAAAAAAATGTGTTTCAGTGGAATGCAAACGGCCTCCAGTCAAAACTTTCCGATTTTAAACAACTTGTTTGGAAATACCACTTTCCTGTAGTTGCAATTACAGAACCTAACATTAGTGATTATTCAAATTTCATAATCTCGGGCTATACATTTCTAGCCTCAAGAAAGGCATCCGGGATTAGCCGTGCGTTATTAGGTATACGAAAATATCTTATTTATGACGTAGTTGATGTAGTCCCCAATAATATGAATAAATACGTTCGTGCAACTCTTAAAAAAAAATCGCGTCATATCACAGTCATATCCGCTTACATCGAGACACGGGCACCTTTCGACTCCAAACGACTCGAGTCTATTGTACAAAGTACTCCCTCCCCACATTTTTTGTGAGGAGACTTCAATGCCCATCATGAGTTCTGGGGCAGCACCAAAAACGACAAGCGAGGACGCCTTAATAATGATGTCACAGGTGGTTTTAATTTAGGATTGTTGAATGAGGAAGTCCGACATTTCACCGCGGGGAATCCGTGAGTAGCGTTCTAGATTTGACGTTCGTCTCAGCTATCTATCTAAAACATGTTGCTTGGTCAGCTGATCTGGAAGCAAGGGAGAGTGATCATCTACCGGTTCTAACATTTGTCCGTGGGTTTGATATCAACAGGAAACGGCATGCGATATTCGTCACGGATTGGGACAAGTTTTCTATGCTCGCAAAATATTGCATTACTGCAGCAACCACGAATGCTGAGTTGATACCATCTTTATTACAATGCATCAAGTTAGCCACTCGAAACATAATGCTGCCCTTCAATCGCACAAAGATTGATATGGAATATGAAAGGTCGCGTGCAATACGCAGGCAAGCAGAAAGGAAAGCCAGACGAACAAAGGACCCGGAAGATTATCGCAATGTACGGACACAAAAGAAGGTACGCCACTATTTTGACGCACTCAGCAGGTGTCGATGGAGAGAACTTTGCGCATCTCTGGATTCAGAAAAACACCTCTCTCTGCTTTGGAGAGTTATACGTGGAATCAGAACTCCTCCTCAACAGAGATACCCATTTAGAACTCTTGCATTGCGCCAAGGTTGTCCCGATATCGAGATTGCTGAGGCGTTTTGCAGTCTCATTGCCCAGAGCTCCTCCTACCCCAGCATTCAAAAACATCTAGCAGTTGTTTCGGTGACGGCAAAAGAGATATCCCTAGACTTGTGTTTTACTCTTGAGGAACTGGGTCACGCCTAGCAGGACTCCAAAAAAGGTCGTCCCCTGGTGCAGATGCCGTAACGTACAATCGCCGGCCATATGAGCTCCCCGGCCGAACGCCGACCGGATCAGCGAAAATCCCGCACGCGGCGCGTCGAGCGTTGCCGCGTTTTGGGCGCCGGGCTATTGGGACCAAACCATTCCGTTATCAAAGGGGTGGACACATAGATTTAATCGGTATTCCAGCCTTTAGAAGTGTGAAATACAAAAACATGGCCGATTAGAATTGCCGTCTTCGGGTGTTGGCCCCAAGTGTTCGGAGATGATGTTATAACTGCTGATAAACTGGAGCTTGGGTTTTAGGCGTAGATAAAGCAGTTGTTCGGTCAATGCTTACAAATGTAAAAACCCCATGTTTGATATGATATTAGGCATGACAACAATGATCCCTCGGCAAGCGAGAAGTGGCCGACCAGGAAGCCATCTGCAAAGTAATCGTGTAGACTGTAGATAATTACCCTTGGCGAAGCAACGCGCTACTGAGCGCAGAACAATAGAGTCTCCTCGATAAAACTCGTTCATGAAAAGTGCCTGAACTTTTATTCTGCTTCGACACAAATCTTTTTTTGTCTATAGCATATTCTTATAGATTAAATAAATTATTTTAAGATCGCTTGTCATTGTCTAGTCTAGGTTTAAGAAGGGATGTAAGAAAGAGGGCTTGTGCGTAGGATTACTCTTCGGGTAGGAAATATCAAAAATTACAGACAGGTTTTGCAAATAAAAAAGTAGCATATAACACGTTAGTGTTATTATGCAGTGAAGAATTTCGCTAAGCCGTCTGCGTTTACCTACAACCGGAAGCGGGATTGCTATCGGCCGTGCTTCAGATTCACGTTCCAAAACGCAGAATGCTATTAAACTTCCTGCGTCCCCCCCCCCCTTTGATAACGGAATGGTTTGGTCCCAGTAGCCCGGCTCCCAGAACACGGCAACGCTCGACGCGCCGCATGTGGGATTTTCGCTGCTCCGGTCGGCGTTCGGCCGTGGGAGCTCATATGGCCGGCGACTGCACTCTGCACTCACACGATTGAATGAACACTCAAGACACAGACTCCTCGAATACTATAACCAATCATTTGCTAACGGTGTGCTCCCACATGACTGGAAGCGGGGCAAAGTTATTCCTGTTCTAAAACCTGGACGATCTCCTTTCGAACTAGGGTCGTTTCGATCAATCGTGCTCACCAGTTGTGTATGTAAGATAATGGAGCGTATGATTTTGTCGAGAATGACATGGTATCTCGAAAACTCAAACTTATATCCCGAAGAAATGTCAGGGTTTCGCACAGGACGTTCCGCAACAGACAGTGTAATCGATCTCGTTAGTTCGGTTGAGCAAGGCATTGCCGATGGGGAAAAGACTCTCGCCATATTCTTAGACATTCAAAAGGCATTTGATTCCATCACACATGAGGCAATTCTGACTGCAATGGCTGAGCATGGATTCGGCGGGAAAATCTTTAACTGGGTGAAAGAGTATCTAACACAGCGAACTATATTCATGCAAACAATTGAGGGAAACACAGAAGATCATATCATAGAACGAGGGGTTCCACAAGGAGGCGTCCTAAGTCCTACGCTCTTTAATATCACACTAATGTCTTTGCGACGGAAACTTCCGAAGCAAATACACCTATCAATTTATGCAGACGACATATGTATCTGGTCAACACATTCAAATCGATTTGTCAGTCAAAGAAGACTTCAACAGGCTCTTGCCGACGTTAGCCGATTCCTACGAGAACGTGGCATGTGCTTATCTCCAGAGAAAACAGTGGCAATGGCTTTCACACGAATGTCTGTAAAACGTTTCCCTCTGGTCTTGGCTGGGAATCTCATCCCATACAAGCCAACACACAAGTTTCTCGGCTATATACTTGATAAAAACTTAACCTGGACTCCGCATATAAAATATCTTAAGTCAAAGCTTGGTTCCGCGTGCAATGTACTTCGCTGTCTGACAGGGAAAACATGGGGCAAGTCATGCTCGTCCATGTTGAAACTCCAGAACGCCTTGATAAATTCCCTTCTCAGGTATAGCTTGCCTGTCCTACAAAGTATCTCGATCACGAACACCAAAAGTCTTCAGGCAGAAATAAACAAATCGTTAAGGATTTGTCTTGGTGTGCCTGAGGGAACATCAGTGATTGGTACAACAGCAGAAGCTGGAGCACTTCCCCTGGCAATCATGCGTACGCAGGAGACATTACGAGTGCATTTAAGACATAAATCTCGAAACAAATGTCATTTTCTCGTGAATCTGAACCACAAAAGACCAGCTTCGGGATACGGTAAAGCCATCGAAGCGCTGCGTTCCGATATACCAGTTTCGAGCTAAATATTATGCAACATCATCTTGTCCTGCCTGGACAATACCAATGCCAGAAATTGATATTAATGTACCAGGCCTCACCCAAAAATCAGTACAGCCGCAAACTGTTAAGCTGCAACACACACTAAGCCATATCCACTGCACGTATTCCGACTACATACACGTGTACACGGACGGATCTTCGTATACCGGCACATCATCCTCTGCAATAGTAATTCCTGCGCTCAAGACAACTCGTAGCTACAAACTTTCCCATAGTGTCCCTTCAACAACTGCGGAATTGCACGGAATAAAGATGGCACTCCAGTTTATTAACTCGCAAGCAGCCTCACAGAAATGGGTCATTCTGACTGATTCACGCGCTGCTCTCCAATCATTAAGGCATTCACCCACCACTTCATCAAATCCACAGTTGTGTTTTGAAGTTTTATTTACTTATGAAACTATCAAAAGAAATGGACATCATGTAGTGTTACAGTGGATACCGGGGCACATAGGGGTAACTGGAAATGAGACTGCAGATGCTGCTGCTGCTAGAGGACATTATATAGATACTACGGAGGTCGTCCCTTTTACAAAAACTGACGCTCGATCACTTATTAGGTTGTTTGGAAAAGAGGAATTCAAGAAGCTCTGGATATCCTCAACATACCACTACAAGCCCCTTTTTCAAATCGACCCGTGCCTCAGAAATATATCTCCACAACATTTACCAAGAAACATAGAAACACTCTACCACCGCATCCGTTTGAACGTCGCCTACACGAATAAACAAAGATATAAGTATGGACAGATTTCAAGCCCGAATTGCCAGCAGTGTCACGTGGAAGAAGATCTAAACCATATTTTTACTAGTTGCCCCAATTATAATGAAGAACGCTTGACACTATTGACCAGGATCCAACAACTTACCAGCGAACCTTACAGTTTTGAGAAGGTCTTAGGTACCTGGGAACAACAATCGCATCAACGAAGGGCGTTAGATGCATTAATGACATTTCTTCATACGACCAATTTGATTGACCGATTGTAAATAATCGTGTAACATACCGACTTTAATCTTGTAACATGCCGACTGTAAATAATCTTGTAACATACCAACTTTAATCTTGTAACATGCGGACTGTAAATAATTTTGTAACATATCGATTATAAATAATCTTGTGACATAACAAAAAGAAATGCTATCATGAAACGTGTGCTGACCTCAACAGAATATGAACACGCATTCATTTACTTTTACAATGTACAGACTGTATAAGGAATCTGTTAATTATTTCTACGATTTATGTTAAGACTGAATGTGTTGAACGTACAGTGTGATTAGAACCTTCCTGTGCGGTGATGTATAAGTGCCCTCTCCTGTTACTGTACAATTCTTGTGCTGTGCCTTGAATGTTCTATACTCTGTTTCACCTTGTGTTGTACCGCAGGAAAGGCTACAAGCGCGAGCGCCTTGCTCTAGGCCACATCTCGGCGGCACAAGCTCTCGTGCACCAAGGGTAGCTGCCAACGCTATGAGCTCGCGCTTCTAGCTTTCGCTGCGGTACAACATATGGTGAAACGGAGTATACACAGGAACTTTGACTTTTGCATAGCAACCCATAACGTATGCCTTCTTGTACTATCTTTTCTTCCTTTTTCCTTCCCATGTGGAGTAGCCAGCCGGAAGGCATTTTCTGGCTAACCTCTCTTGCATTTTTCCCAAATTAATAAAAAAAAGGGCTCTTGAAAGGGTCTGCAAAAGCGAGATTTTCAAACGGAAGATAAAGAAGAATATAGAAAAAGGCACCTTATTCTGGTACACAACAGTGTTGCGGAGTCGCCACTCCGGGGTTGGAATGATTCCGGAATCATACCCGGATTTTTGCGACCCCTGAGTGGAATGGGAATGGAATGGCTGAAACGTTGAGGGGAATGGAGTGGGAATGGAATTAGATGTCTTTTGCCGGAATAGAATAGGAATGGAATGGGCCCGGTTCTTTATTTTATTTTACTTCCTTTTTTTTCTTTTTTTCTTTTTTTTTGGGGGGGGGGGGGTGTTTTGTTTAGCTAAACGGAGCCGAGTCAACGAGTCAGTTGCTCAGAAAAAAAGATGCGCGGAAAGCTGCTAGCAATACAAAAAACAAGCGTCAGAGCAAAGACCAAAGGGGGGGGGAAGGGGGGAGGCAGTGGCGGTGGCGCCTTCGCGGACGCCCAGACGACGGGCTTCGGCTTCACTGGCGTTACACGAGAGCGAAACAAGAAACCAAGCACCAAGCAAAAGAAACGAAGGAAGCGGCAAAGAAATAAACCGCCATTTACGGCTCCTCATAATGCTTTTTGTCCTGCTTTTTTTTTTTTTTTTTTGCGACGGCATGGAGAATGCACGCGCGCACAGACAGATTTGGTAGCGGGTGCGACTCATACTCGCAGAGCTCTGATAACTCGTTGACTCGCACGCCGCTGCAGAAAGATGATCAGTTATTGTGTTCTTAT
>JAZHYW010011867.1:0-10824 GCA_037355805.1 Ixodes ricinus
TGAACACACCCTCCATCCGTTTTTTCTAAGCCTTGCACAAGCAGCGGGCATGTTGTATGCTAATACCAGGATGACTCGAGTGTTATGGTGTGTGGTCCTGACTACTACAACTTCCTGGTGATTCGTGCACCACGTCCGGAGGTCGACCTGGTGATGTCGCCAGCCTTTTCTAAGGTAGACCATACCTTGGCCCACGGGAACTTCTCGGTGCACCGCTTTTGAAGATGGAATCGACGCGTCTGGGTATGCCGTGTCGGCGGCTATCTTGATCATGGTGCAGTAGTCATCTTGGAGGAGGTAGACATCTGGACCCTCCTGTGGCCTGAAGGCATAATTGGCGTTACGTTCTGCACTCAAAAAAAGGGTGTGTTATTACACCCTTTGTCCCCTATAGTACACCCCAAAACTTCATTTCGACGTACAGCGCACTGACATTGATCTGACGGCACTAACTTTCACGAGAGGCTTGATAGCTGTGTGGTACAACTTATTAAAATAGTTAAAGTACGTGTTACTGACCACAAAACAAAATAATCGGGGTTTTCTTGGCCCCACTGCAAAACCTCAGTGTTTTCTTTCTGTAGTCTTTGATACATACATTAGCTAATTAATAAGTTATGTCGCACCGTTATCAAGCCCCTCGTAAATTTTGGGGCCGTCTGTTCGACTATAGTGCGCTGTACGTCGAACTAAAGATTTTGGGGTGTATTATATGGGACAAAAGGGTGTAGGGTTATACCCTTTTTTTTTAGAGTGTGCCTCCCTAAACCGCAGTTATCTACCATTCTATTACGTGGCTCTCACCGCCATGTTGAAGGTAGGGGGGGGGCACACCTGCACGACGCCTATATGGGTCACTACGGCCGAGACGACCGCCGGTAGCATACACTGGAGTTTATATTCCGTTGTGCGCGAAAGTTGTGTGGCTTCATCACGAGTGACAGAACAGTAACTCGAATGCAGCGAAAAGGTAGTGTGACTGGTGTCGAGCGCCATGTCTCACCCACAGGGATCGCTTTCTTTACCGCTCTCGGGGTGTCGAAATAGGGATGAGGGGCAGCACCGCGGCGCGCATTCGCTTTAATCCGTTTGACGGCATCGAGTCCCGGGAAATAGTAATTGTCGGTGCACAGGTAAACCGCCTGGACTGCGGTTTAGCGGGGACTGCAATGCCATCCAGATTAATAGCTCCAATACATTTGATGTTAAAACCTACATATGACGAAAAACAAACGGCACACACAATGAAATCGTGTAGGTGGTGCATATTGAGGCGCACCACTACGACTTCCGCAGTCCCAAGCGCCGCATGCGCCGTCCGGTGTGAAGACTAGAGCGCCGCTCACGTCTGCTTGCGAAGGCTAAAAAAATTTGGTCTATAGAAAGTGTGAAAGAGGTCTCTCGGCTTCCGAACTGCCACCGAAGCACTGACTGAGTTTTGGCGGAAGTTTGGTCCAGGTGCTTATTTTATATTTGCTTATGAGTGCATGTCGTTGTCGGCAACGGGTAAAACAAGGAATGGCATCACCCCCCCCCCCCCGCCAAAAAAGAAAGCGCATTACAGGCACAATTTTACCGGACATAGACACTGCTGGCAGGCATCCCCAGCCAGCAGGTCACTCTGGATATAGTTTTGCCTTCACAGTATGAGGACAGCGCTTAGGAAATGTTGTTTATATTAACGCCATACTATTGTTGTTTAAGTTCATTGCCTGAACCAAGGACAGGGGAATGATAATCTCGTGAACAACCGTGAATGGGGCAATCCTACTCAGCTTTTAGATTCTATGGCGTCCCCGAGCTCGAGAGTCAATTATACGTGGATTCTTCCTTTTGGAGTGATATACAATCTAAAAACGCACCGTGTTTCTACTTTCCAGCACAACAGCACAACAGGCGGAGAGCCAATCACCGCAAAGTACGCAGGAAGCTCAGCGAATGACGATGACGAAACATATGTTTCGACCAAAAAACGCAGTCTGAGTTTTGACATTAACCTATGCAAAACGCCACGCTTGCATTGAGTAATGTCACGGCTCAGACCGCGTTTTTTGCTCTAGAGATATGCCTCGGCATCGTCAATCACTGAGCTACTTCCGCAAGTTGCGGCGATTGGCTCTCCGCGTGTTGTGCGGGAAAGTAAACGAACGAGCTTTTGTTAGAGTGTACGGCTTGGCTGTAACGTCATCGCATCGTGCTGGCAGATAACGACAGACAATGGCAGACAAAGGTAGACAATGGCAGATAATGGCAGGTTAGTAGAAGCTATATAAAAAAATCCCGCTGTTGTATTCAGCTTCTCTCACATCTAGGATTAATGGGAGCCCCGTAGAGTCTGGGCGCTCGTTCCGGGAGAAGCCATACACCGAGCGAAAGAGTTCCCGAAATCGCTGCGCAGATTTTCATTGCAATGCAATAGCATATTACATCTTTTTTACCGAGTTGCTGCGGGTGAGCCTCAACATCACACTGACGTAGAGATTCGTTTTGCGTGCTGCACACATCACGAATCTGTCTACCAACTCCATGGGGAGCGCGGCTGAAATCAGCCCCGTGAAGCGGCCCTTGGCAGTCATCACGTCACACTAGAAGCACAGTCAGTCACACAGACTGGACGGCACGCCGAACGTGTGGTTAAGGAAATGCTTCTCAAAGCATTTCTCGGCCCAAACATACGTGTAATTATTCGCCATGCGCCGTTCATTAGCCGTGCTCCTCTCCCCTGCTTCGCGTTGCGCTCCCGGTGTAATTGAAGTTGCCTTTCTTCATAAGCTTCGCGACACGGGTTAGTCCACGTGACGTCCTGCTTGCGTTGCAGACGAATTTGCCATTCTTGGTCAAATTAAAACACCCTGTCGCTCCTCATCCTCGAGCTTTAACCAAAAGTATCTGGAGAAATTCCATTTCAATTAAAGTAATATTTTTGTTGGCAGTAATGTTTTCTTCCTTACAAAAAGTTGCATAGTTATATCTTGGCTTAAAATATATTTTTATGTTTTTTTGTGTGTGAGAATATTGAAAAGAAGGTTCTTTTGCGCGAATTTTAATGCGACCTCCTACCTAAGCCTGCCTAACGGTGCCAAAGCAATTTGTGTAAAAAACAAAAGAAAATAAACATGAGCAGGTGCAAAATAAATCAAAACACATTTTTTTCAACAGCAAAGATTGAAAACATTGAGATGCTTTTTTTACAGGTAGATCAGCTAGCTGCGAGCCTGGTGTCCCTCAAACTTCCTGTGGCTTCCAGGGTTGCCATTCTCGCTCAAAAAACTTTACGAAGGCGCTGCAGCTAATTAATTCTGCCTCCAAAACGGAACTTATTACGGTAAATACGATTCGGTTATCTCGTTGTATGTTGTTAGTGAATACACAGCACGCGCATCACTTGATCCTGGCTTCCCTTTGTTGTGTTATCTAGGTTGGCATCCACGCATACTGCACGGTTTCTGAACTTTAGTACAGCTTGAATAAGGTAAGTCATCTTCAGCTTGCATACATGTTATTTTTATTTGAGACAAGTGTACAACGGCTACCTTGATCCGCAAAACTAATATAGTCCGGAGCGAGCTATATTGAACCAAAAGAAATATCCTAATAAACTTTCTTGAATTACGCCGTAACCGTAATAGCCTCGTCCCACTAGAGCGACAAACACGAATTTTTGTCCGACGACACCAGAAAGTTCCGTGTCGCCGATGCTGTCCCACTGCAACGACCAACACCCGCGACAATCGCCGACAAGCGCCGACAAACAATCGACGACAGACGAGTTCTTGTCTGTCGTTGGACTTGAAGCGCAGCAAGCAGTCCCACTAGGGAACATCTCTCGGAGACAAACTTATCCTCCTCGCCCGCTTATGCCTTCTGTTGCCTTCCTTCCCACCCTTCTACCTTTCCTCCCGGAACAAGAAGCCCTTGGCGGCCACTCCTCGTTCCCGGCCCCGCAGTTCCGGTCCCTCGATTGCACGTAGTGGTCGCGGGCGCGGCTTGCTGGCTGGCACCGGGTGGTCGTGTTGCGAAAGGGAATTTGCTGTGGCTGGTTTTGCTCGCGAAAACTTGGTGCGCGAGGTGGTGCTTCAAGACGCCGAAGTCTACGTCCCTGCATCAGGATGGATACACCCGTGTGCGAGGACTGACCAAAGTAAGACCGCTCACCACGAAGTAAGACACGACGTTCCGCGGCAAGCCATTCCGGCAGACGAGAGACTTGTCATCACGTTCTGTGATAATCGGGATGCCGTATTGTCTACCAAAAACACCTGGCCTCAATCATTCGAATATGAAGTTATAAACATTATCAAAATCGGCGTGATATTCCGTGGCGCTCACCTAGAGTGCCTCGAACGGCCCAAAAAAGGAACGATTCGGGTATTCTAGTTCGGAAAAAGTGTGGTGTCGATTGTCACGGCTGTTTGCGGAAAGTCGCCAACGGCAAATGAAGAGAAGCGGAAGCTTTAATCAAGAAATAAAGTAATAATCTCCACTTTCACCGTGTTTGTCGGCGCGTTTTATGCCCAAAGAGCAAAACACGAAAACCGCGTCGCCAGACTCTGTTTGTCTGTGTATTTTGAAGTGTTTTGTTGACAACTCCAGTCCCACTAGGAAACAAGTTTCCTTGCCCCCGTGTTCTGCGTCGTGTCCGCCAGGTGGGACGGCGGACTCCGACAAACAGGCTGCCTGTCGGTGTCGTCTGTCGCTCGTTGTCGTGTGTCGCTGTCGTTTGTTGCTGTCTGTCGCTCTAGTGGGACGCGGCTTTAAGACTGAACGAAGTATAGAAACCCTTCGTCGCATGGTAAGGAACTAATCTTCCTCCAGGTGCAGTGGCCTAGGAGGTTGCCTTGCTTATTGTTCACTCGACTCACAGTGAGCTTTAAGGATAATCTGTTCAAGGGCAAGATTTTATTTGAAAATCATCACTCTCGAGCTTAACGAAAAACCATCGCACTCCGGTCAAGGCAAAATAATGTATGTAGAGCTCATAGCAGGCAATGCATAAGCATACAGACCATGAGGCATTTTTAGACATGATTACACATACATAATTAAAATCAATCGTGATGAACGATATTTAACGAACTGCTCAGTGGGAATGGAATCTCGGGCAGTGCGTTTTGCATCTCGACGAGTTTGCTCGCCGCCAAGTCGAGGAGGCGACTGGGTCGTACCGAGCGTGACTAATAGCCCATTCCCATGGCAGATACCAAGCAACCGCCGAGCGGATTCCTTTGCCTCTCGCATAAAGTGAGCGATCTTCCGTATGGGTTTACAGACCAGAGACTCTAATCTGAACACTTGGCAATAAAGGCGGCGGGGATTTTGGTGGCCGTGACTGGCCTGCGCCACGCTTGACCTTGACTCCGGCCAATCACGGCGGGCGAATTCCTTAATTACTTTTCCGCCAAACCGCTGACCGAAGCCTCGTTGAGCGGCTCGAACCTAATTGTGAAAAACTGGCGGAACGCGCCGAGCGATCAGGATAAGCTCGCTGCGTCACTCCCTCACGGAGAAGTTGAGTCTGTACTCACTTGGGGCAGCTAAGTTTAAACCTGTGCAAGAGCGCTCTTTTCACATTACTGCAGCGATTGCACCAGCTGTACTTGACGATATAAAGTTACAAAAATATCAGAGGAATGCGGTGCAGTTACGAGCTTTTCGACAGCCGACGAATCGATACGACGTGGTACTGCGGTGTCGACGTTCACGCCCAACAAGAGCTATCGTGGTACTCTTTACGAATGAATATCTGTAAAGAGTACCACCTTACTTAGGGTGTGATTCTTATCCCCTGCAAAGGCATGTCGATCGGTTGCCTTATAAACAAGCGCAGTAAATATAACCCGCACTCGTCCAGCAAGACGACTTTCGTGCTTCCCGAAGGGCTGTAAAAGCATCAGACGGTGGGGGTTGGTGGAGAGCTCAGCCGGAACAGGGCTGAAGCGGCGGGGATGAGATATCGCAGCTGTGCTGCAAGCAAGCAGCGCAGCTGCGTCTGCCGCATTGTGTGCCCCTGAAAGCTGTCGCTCTGCCGCCCCTCCAGCGTGGCCGGATGCTACGAGTTTAAAATCTGCAAGCGCTGGTTATTGGCAAGGGAATTGTTTATAAGCATACTGGAAGTTATAAAGGCCTGCCCTTGGCGAAATTCAATAGAGTAAATATATGCTTAGCATATTAAAAGTATACTTTTAGTAGAGCAGCTTACTTAGAGTACACTTTAATTCTACGATATGAGTACTTGAAGTGTACTAAAAGTATCACTTATACATGTACTTGAGCATATTTAGGATGCCTTGAGACTACTATAGTCCGTTGCAACTCAAGATGGCAGGGCGAGAGAAGGAAGGCCGAAAAGGAGGAAGCAGACGAAACGCTAAAGGGAGGAGTGTTTTTCCCCTCTCGTCTCGAGCGTTCAAACTGCTTCCTCCTTCCCGGCCTTCCTTTCCCTCGCCCTACCTTCTTGAGTTACAACGGACCATATAAAAGCACAAAAATGAAATGTTGAAGTACATTTATATCATACCCTTGTAAGCATGCTAAAAGTAAGCCATTTTGTGCTTAAGTACGCTATAATCATATGGTAAAGTGCACTGTAATATTACTTTAAGCTCATTTAAAGTGTACGAAATATGTATGAATAAACTCTAGAGTTACTTGACAATTATTGAGATTCCATGTTGCATAGATAAACTGTGAATTTTATAATGGTGTTATTTTGTTGTTCCTCCAGTTAAAGGGGAAAGCCAGGTGAAGTGTGCAGCTTCGCTAAGTGTGTAGAAAGCACGTAATTACTTAAGTTATTTTAACGCTTTTTTTAAATTAGAGAAAGTCGCTGTAAAATATCACTCATTTACGATACACAATACTTTTACTAAACATACACTGAGGAAACAAGTTTAATATTTCTTTAAGCCATTTCTTTACAGTGATAGAGTACTTGTACCAGCAGATAGCAAAACTGAATTAAATAAACACATTTATTTTTATTGATACTGCATCGCCCAAGTCTTCGTAGACAAACTGATGCAAGAAGATTCATATAACTTTGGGTGGTGCTCCAGTGATTATAAGCCTCAGTTAAACATATAAAATAGCTCAAAAATGACAAGGACAAGAAGTATACAGGACAAGCACTAACCAAAACTCAGTAGTCTGCGCGGCAAGACGGCGAAATGAACGAAAGTTCCCCTCAGCTACACAGTCAGTGTAATACGTGTATAACAGGACACGCAACAGGTCATAGAAGAGTCGGACTCGGCGCCAGAGTTCGGACCTCAGTATCTTCGAAATCCGCTTGACGTGGCCAAAGGACGGTTTTCTAAACATCATTCACTTCTAAGAAGACATAACTAAAAAGACCGGTGATAGTTTGTCCGTGCTAACTGTGTGGCAGTTTACCTAAAATGTGTTTGAATGACAAATTACAAATGCGTTTCATGTTTAATAAAATTGGCTACATTTGAATATTGTTTTATGTTTAATGCTTCAAAAATAATTTAAAGTGGCAGCACGTGCTATAGCACAGATTTAAGCAGCGTTGAACTATCACACAACACGTTTCGATAGCCGCACTCGATAAAGAAGGCTTACAGAAAGGTTATAGCTTATTTATTGGTACGGTTATCCAAGAGCTAAAAACGATCCACTAAAAATTTAAGTACCGACACACCATTGCTGCCTTGTCACCTCATATGGTTGTTGGGATGTGTAAATATAAATGTCATCTACATTCGTTGGCCATCATTAGTATAAATTACGCACACAATAATTTGTGCTCGGTGCTAAAAAACAGAGACCTTCTAAAGATGCGGGCACCTGGTACATAGTTTTCTTTTCCATCAATCCCGATTTTAGGCAGGTTTGAGCGTGATAAGCCGTCTTTTTGAAGATGGAATGTTTTGTGAACACGTAAGTCATCTTTACATATTCAAGTCACCACATCTCGCGCATGTCTTTTGAACTCCTTGATCAACCGAGAATATCTATGAAACGTTTCTTCAATGGGTGCGATGATGCATCGCAGCTCCCAAGTATGCGTTTACTTTGCCACGGGCTAAATCAAACGACTTCGACAGCTGAATTTCGGTGACTGCGGGGGCGCAGCCTTGCAGCTCCGTAAAACCTACATCCAAAAAACTAAACTTGGCGAGCGCCAAAAAAAAAAAATGGGCAGATTACGCGATAGGAGCTGGAGATACCTGTAAGTCACGAGGTCGGTGCTGCCACACCCATCGCCCGTCGCTCAGAATGGGGATTTTCTCGGCATATCCTCTCAGAAGAGGCCGGCGCAAATGGGGACCTTTCGCCTCGCCTCGCCGTGCTACAATACAAGAGAGAAAGAGAAAGAAAGAGGGCGAGGAGAACTTTCCGCCAGGCGGAAGAATATTTCTGCTGGTCCCGCTTTAAAGGAGTCATGAAACGCTTTTCCAACTTTTTCCCGTTTAGCTTTCCTCCTCAACTCATAAATCGCGCATTCTAGCAAACAGTTCAAGAAGACGACAAGGGGAGTCGCCTCTTGCTCGGACTCTTGTTTGTCTAATCCGGACACATCCATTCTCCCCTAGAAGATTGGCCGTCGCTCAAAATTCAGACAAAAGTTGCTTTCCCCACCCCGTTCACCCCGAAGCTGACAGTGCTGTGGAAGCTACGTGCTCCTTAGGCCAGCCACATTTTTGCCACGTGATCACGCTCTCTCGCGCAATCCCACGCGCAGCGAATGAGCTCAGGTGATGAAAGGAGGCGGCTGATTGGTCCGGCAAGCGCGTAGCTTCCACCACAATGTCAGCTTAGTTGTGAAGGGATTAAGTGAGCTCCGGTGTCGTGCGACGTTCGTTTGGGCCCGGTGACGCGCTGCGGGGGTCTGATGACGCGCTGCGGGGTCCGCGGATGTATCGCAGAGAAAAGGCAGCGAGCTTACGAAGGGAAGGATGTACGAAATAATCCGCTGTGTTTTCAAATTTTCGTAACGAAAGTCAAGCTTTTGACTTTCTACCTTTTTCTTTTGGCCCACTGAACGATGTGATATTAGTAAAATACCAATAGAAATTGATTTATTGCACTCCAAAATTTGTTTCGTGGGTCCTTTAGAGGCCGACGAACAAGCAGAAAGGAGAAAACTCTCCTTCCATTCCTCCTTTTCATTCGAGTAAGGGAGTGACCTTCCTCCTTTCTGTGGGGAGTAGCTCGGAGACGCGCTCCAGTTTGGAGAGGAGGAGAGAAGATAGCGAAAGGGAATGAAGAGAAGGAAACTGGGAGCCGGTTTTCTGCCCGGCAGAAGCCAATTCTGTAGGTCGGTCTTTAAGGAAAGAACAGGTTCCCGCGGAAGTATCTACTCTTTTGGATTCGTCAAACCGTCCTTTGGCCACGTCAAGTGGATTTCGAAGATACTGAGGTCGGAACTCTGGCGCCAAGTCCGGCTCTTCTATGACCTGTTGCTTGTCCTGTGCTACACGTAATACACTGACTGTGTAGCTGAGGGGAACTTTCGTTCATTTCACCGTCTTGCCGTGCAGACCACTGAGTTTTGGTTAGTGCTTGTCCTGTATACTTCTAGTCCTTGTCTTTTTTGCGTTATTTTATATGTTTAACTAAGATGAACCAACTAGCCCAACAACGTACCCTACTAAATTATAAGCCTCCTTTTTCGTTGCGACGTTATTGTTTTAGATGGCGATATTCATTTCCGGCATTAGACATTACGTGGAACGAAGTGAAACAAGAGGCGAGGAAAAAGATTAGAAAGAAAGCGCACATAATTTCAATTTCCGAGCACATTAGTGCGGTAGAGACTAGGGCAACTATCTAACTGATTTGCACTCTGCGGGTACCGATATATTTATGCCACATGACACTGAGGAAGAGGCATGAACGTTTCGAAGCAGTTAATGACGTTGATCTGTTTCAACTTCTCTTTTGGTTTTAGGGCTGGAACAATCATAATAAATTACCGTAGAGGAAGGGCTCCATGTTGCCACACAAAATACCATATTTTCTTTGCTTGTGCATATACAACGTCCCTCGGATATTTCAATTAAGAGACCTTGATGCGCGGTTTGTGTCGAGGATGCCATACTCTTTTAAAATAGGGGAATCGAATTGAGCTCACTGATCCGCAAGAACACCGTGCGGAAACATAACGCTTATAAAAGAAGAGAGCGTACACGCAACCGGTCAAAGATAAGACCACTACGAAACCTCGGAGCTCTAGATTTTACACTGTATAGATGTCATGCCGCAAGAAATGTGTGCGGAACAGAAATCGCGTGGGACCCAGGTCCCCTTGCATGAACGTTCACAGCTTCGAAATTCCAGGGTGCCTGGAGTGCAATGCCATTTATGCACCTCGAACTATACTTCGTGAGGCAGGTCTTGTATCCGTCCGTCTGCATGGTTGCTTGAGTAAGTCAGTGCCTCCCGAATTTCTAGAGAAGTATCCTTTCTAAATAAGACACCTTGATTGCAGGATGATACGTGCTATCTCAAGTGTGAAAGAAACTTCGTTACGTTACATAGATGGTGAGCCTAAAACTCCTGTCTTCCCCCTATTTCTCTCCTTTCGTACCAAAGCTGTAATAAATCTACAAAAATTACAAGGAGACAAGCATAATCCAGGGGTGGGAAAGCGGGCCCGGAGCATTAATATGCTCCACCATCATACGATATTGCCAACCCGCCGGAAAAAAGCAAGGAGAAACATGGAAAGAGAAAAAAAAACGAACTTCCGTGGAAGGAGGTTAATCCTAATCTAAGAATTCCGGAAGTGTGTCTTTAGTATACTCAATTCTAATAAAGGCGTATTTTTGGTGCACTAAACGTATACCAACAGAATGC
>JAZHYW010011868.1:0-19448 GCA_037355805.1 Ixodes ricinus
TTATCGCGCTCGCCTTCTACGCAAAAGGCCAGGGTTCGATTCCTGGCCGCGCCTACACATTTTTGATAATGCTGTAATGTGATGTTCTGGTGAATTCGAGAACCGTCTTGCTGATTCGAGGTTAGAATGTTCCACACATCGAACCTTCTACGCCGCATGTTCCAGAAGCCCACGCGGGTACAAAGGGGCTCCGCGTGGCAACCCGGAGTCAGTTTCGCCCCAGCGTTCGATTCTGCTCTTTCGCCGATTTCGACGCCCGCGACGCTCTGCTGTTATCTTTTGTTTCCTTCTTTATTTTGGGCACAAGTTCGCCCCCATTAAACGTTTCAGTTTCCTCAGTTATTCCTTGTTTGTCACCTCGTCATTCGTGACATTTTGGTGGAGGTGCGGGTACCATCCTATGCCCGTAAAGCGTACCCCTACGAAGACAACCCGCCCGAGTGAGGTGCTCAGCCCCGGAAGGCTACCCTTCGCCGAAGACGCCGAAGCCCGAAGAAGCCGTCGGATCAGAGGTCAGTCCCCCGAATTGGGCCCCTTGCCCGAAAACCGGAGGAAGAAAATACCGACCATGACCACCGCACCCGTCGTCATCCTGCCCGTCGCTCCCCGCACTCCAACGCCCTTTCACGGCGAAGCCTACGAGGATGTCGAAGACTGGCTGCAGCATTACGAACGTGTAGCTCGCCACAACGGATGGACGGCTGAGCAGCGCCTCCAGAACCTGTACTTCTCGCTGGAGGGTACATCGAGGCACTGGTTTGAAAACCACGAAGCCTCCTTCACTACATGGGAGTCCTGCGTCGCCGAACTGAAGCGGACGTTCGTTAACCACCACCGTCGCCAGCGAGCAGAGGACCTACTTCAAACAAGGGTGCAGGGCCCCAACGAAAGCGTGACCAGCTTTGTTGAGGACGTCCTGCGGCTAAGTGCCCGAGCCGATCCGGAGGCCGCCGAGGAAAAGAAACTTCGAGTCCTCATGCGTGGCGTCAAGGCAGACATTTTCGGAGGCCTGGTCCGCAACTCCCCGACGACCGTCGATGCTTTTGTGAGCGAAGCCACCAACATCGAGCGCGCACTGACGGCCCGAGCAAGCCACTACCACCGAATCGCCGGCGCGCCTGCTGCTCCAACCGTCGCTGCTTCCTTCTGGACCTGAATACCAGCAGTGCCGACAGCCTTCGGGAGATCGTCCGTGAAGTCGTCCGGGAAGAACTCCGCAAGGTACTTCCTGCCGCGGATCGCCCGTCCTCACCGTCGCTCGCCGAGGTTGTCCGGGAAGAAGTTCATCAGGCGCTGCAGCCAGAAGTTCTCGTCGGCGCCACTCCCGAACCGCCCACGCCGAGTTACGCCCAGCTACCCGACGACCACCGCCCCCAGCTCACGGCATACGGCGCCACCCCGACGTGAGCCTCCAGTGCCGCAGTATCTGGACGCCAAGAAGATCGGGCGCACGTCCGCCTGTGTTCAGGCTGCGCCGCGAGACCGACGTGGAGGACGGCTGATCGACGCCCGTTGTGCTATCACCGTGGGCCGACCACATCTACCGACGATGCCCCTACCGCCAGCTGGGCCTACGAGGCTGCGCCCAACGACCCTCGACCGTGGCTCGGAGAGCGACCTCGGACATGGAGAACTACCTCCGCCGCTCTTCATCTCCTGAGTCGTCTCCCGCCGAGGATTCCGTTCACCGTCCCCTGACGCTCGCCATCGCCCTTCCGCCGGTCTCTGCCGGGACAGCCTCCGTCACCCATTGCTTCCCGCCGGGAAAATTCAGGCGCGGCAATGCCGCGAGCGGGAGCGGTGTTGCTGAAGACGAACGGTGCCAAGATCCTCCAAGATCGTCGGAGCACTCCCACTCTAACGCCGCAACGCCGCGAAACGACGTTCTCTGCAACGGTGTCAATAACCTCAACGTTATCATCGACGGCCACGACGCGACGGCACTCGTCGACACCGGAGCAGACCTACTCCGTTTTGAGTGGAGACTCTCTCGTCGCCTTCGGAAAGTTACGACGTCGGACGACCGCAGATACAAACCGCCGGTGGACATCTGATTACACCTGTCGGCAGGTGCACTGTCGCGTTGAGATCCACGGTGAAACCTGCCCCCTGTGAAGTTCCGTCGTCCTGGTAAGACTGCTCGAGGGACGTCATTCTCGGAATGGACCTCGTGTGTGAATACGGCGCCACTCATCGACCTTGCGGAGAACAAGCTGACACTTCGGAAACCTGTCCCATCGGTAGAAGATCCCAAAGCGACGTTAGCTGTAGCGCGAGTCCTCCCCAGCCACGTCAATCTGCCGCCGCTGTCGAGTGTGCTCCAGCCCGTCGGACCGAAGAAGCCACCTGCGGTGTAGCCCTCGCTGGAAGCGGAGCGTCCAACTTCCCCTAGAACGAGAGATTGGCATTGCAAGAGGCGTAACCGAGCTCCAGGATGGGCGGTACACTTCGCTCTCTGTCACCAACTTCCGGCAGAGTCACAGCACCTTACAAAGGGGGCAACTGTGGGCTACGTCGAGGAAATCCAGACTCAGCCGCTATCGCCGTGATCTCAGAAGACGCCTCTCCGACGCAGCATAAGAGAACCACGCCGTCAGATATCGACATCGACCCAACCCTCCTCCCCCACCGACGACAGCTGACTGACCTCCTCGCCGAGTTCAACGGTGAGTGCTTTGCCGCGTCATCAAAGGTGCGCCAGACGACGGTCGCGAAGCATCGAATAGTTACCGATGACAACGCACTTCCTGTGCATCGGCCACCGTACCGAGTCTCTGCAGGTAAAGGGAAGCCATCCAGAAGCAAGTTCAGGAAATGCTTGATGACGACATCGTCCAGCCCTCCAACAGTCCGTGGGCTTCCTCAGTAGTCTTGTGAAGAAGAAAGACGGAACACCGAGGTTCTGTGTGGACTATCGCCGGCTGAACGCAGTAACAAAAGGACGTCTATCCGCTGCCCCGCATCGACGACACCCTGACCGGCTGCGCCACGCCCGATACTTTTCGTCGATGGACCTGAAGAGCGGGTACTGGCAGATTGAGGTCGACGAACGAGATCGTAGAAGACGGCCTGCCACGCCGACGGACTGTACGAATTTAAAGTAATGCCGTTCGGGCTGTGCACAGCGCCGGCCACCTTCCAGCGCGTTATGGACACCGTCCTTTCCGGCTTGAATGGCAGAGCTGTCTCGTCTACCTCGACGACGTTGCGGTATTCGCGAGCGAATTCGACGAGCACCTGAGACGACTGCGAGCCGTGCTACGGGCCTTCAAGGCTGCTGGGTTGACCCAAGCCTTCCAAGCGTCGGTTCGCTTATGGTGAGCTGAAATTCTTGGCCTACGCCGTGAGTGCTCAGGGGGTAAGCCCTGATCCTGCAAAGACGTCCGCTGTCGCCGAATTCCCCAAACCATCAGACAAAAAGGCCGTCCGAGATTCCTGGGCTGTGCGCCTACTACAGACGTTTTGTTTGCGACTTCGCACGGATTTCCGCAACCACTGACGCATCTGACGAAGGACGACGTGCAGTTCCAGTGGGGAAAGAAGCAAGAACAAGCGTCTGACGAACTCAAGCGAAGGCTCCAGTCGCCCCCTATCCTGGGCATTTCGATCAGTCGGCGGAGACAGAAATCCACACGGACGCCAGCAATACCGGTCTCGGTGAGTACTCGTTCAGCGACAGGAAGGGGCAGAGCGAGTAATCGCTTACGCATGCCGGGCGCTGCGGTCCGGCAGAAAAAATTATTCAACGACCGACAAAGAATGGTCTGCTGTCGTCTGGGCGATAACCAAGTTCCGCCCATACCTGTACGGGATCCCGTTCCGCGTTGTCACGGACCAGCACGCTCTCTGTTGGCTCGCCAATCTCAAGGACCTGTCAGGACGCCTTGCTCGCTGGAGCCTTCGACTGCAAGAATTCGACGTGACAATTGTGCACAAGTCTGGCCGCAAACATAATGACGCCGATTGTTTGTCAAGCGGCCCCTGTCGAATATCTTCCGACAGCACCGATGACGACGATGACGCCCGTTTCTCGGAGCAATTACAGATACCGACATGGGAGCACTTCAACGAGACGACCCTGAACTTCGCGCCGTGATCGAACACCTCGAAGGTCAGGGAAGTTCTGTTCCGCGATTCTTGGCCCGAGACTTGTCAAGCTTCGTCCTGCGGCGAGGCGTGCTTTTCAAGAAGAACTTCGAACCAGCAACCCTGCCTGGCTGTTGGTTGTTCCTGCCAGCTTGCGCAGAAGATATTTTGTCAAGCTTGCCACGACGACCCGACGGCTGGACACCTTGGCTACAGCAGGACACCTCGCCCGGATTCGTGACAAGTACTACTGGCCGAGACTCCCGAAAACCGTCCATTTGTATACACGGTCGTGCCATGAGTGCCAACGACGTAAGAAGCCTCCGACGAAGCCAGCAGGACTCCTGCAGCCGATATCCGCCCCGACTACGCCTTTCCAGCAGGTCGGAATGGATTTACTTGGGCCATTCCCAACATCGACGGCAAGGAAACCGCTGGATTATTGTCGCGACCGATTATCTTACGCGATACGCCGAGACGAAAGCCCTGCCGTCGGGAACAGCGGTGGAAGTCGCCAAGTTTTACGTCGAATCTATTCTCCTTCGACATGGTGCCCCCGAAGTCTTGATAACCGACCGAGGGTCATCGTTCTTGGCTCAGCTGACGCAAGAGATCCTTCGGCTCAGCCACACCAGCCATCGTCGGACCACCGCGTACCATCCGCAGACCAACGGGCTAACGGAGCGGCTCAACAAGACGATCGCCGACATGATCTCCATGTACGTCGACGTAGAGCACAAGACGTGGGACGAGGTATTACCATACGGCATCACGTTCGCCTACAACACCGCAGCTCAAGAAACAACCGGGTTTACACCATTCGAGCTGGTGCATGGCAGGAAAGTGACAACCATGCTGGACGCCATGCTGCCCCATGAGCCAGTGGAGGACGGATGCGACGATGCCCACGCGGTCAGTCAGAGAGCAGAAGAGGCACGCCAACTAGCCCGCCTTCGAATCCACGATCAACAGCGTGTCGACGCTCGCCGGTACAATCTTCGGCGCCGCGCCGTCCACTTCCAGCCCGGAGACAGGGTGTGGGTGTGGACACCGATACGGCGCCGCGGTCTCAGCGAAAAGCTTCTGAAACGCTATTTTGGACCCTACAAGATCATCCGACGCCTCGGCGATCTGAACTACGAAGTCCTTCCCGACGGAACGCGCCCATCTGCAAGACGTCAGCCGCGACCCGAGGTGGTGCACGTCGTGCGGCTGAAGCCGTATTACGAACGATAGAACTTTCCACCCTCGTCGACGAGTGAACTGTGAACTGTGAACTGCGGCTCGCGATTATGCTGTCCTTTTGCTGTGGATTTCTTTTGTTTTGTTTTTACTTTGTGCTGCATCGGGCCGATGCACTTTTTAAAGGGGAATAATGCCGCGGGCGCAGCTGACCAAGTAGGCAGCGCGCCCGTGGCCTAACGGTTATCGCGCTCGCCTTCTACGCAAAAGGCCAGGGTTCGATTCCTGGCCGCGCCTACACATTTTGATAATGCTGTAATGTGATGTTCTGGTGAATTCGAGAACCGTCTTGCTGATTCGAGGTTAGAATGTTCCACACACCGAACCTTCTACGCCGCATGTTCCAGAAGCCCACGCGGGTACAAAGGGGCTCCGCGTGGCAACCGGAGTCAGTTTCGCCCCAGCGTTCGATTCTGCTCTTTCGCCGATTTCGACGCCCGCGACGCTCTGCTGTTATCTTTGTTTCCTTCTTTATTTTGGGCACAAGTTCGCCCCCATTAAACGTTTCAGTTTCCTCAGTTATTCCTTGTTTGTCACCTCGTCATTCGTGACAATATAGAACAACACGAAGAAGGGGACACGGACAAGTGCAACCCTACACTAATTTAATCACTGTCACACGTTCGTGAATATGTCTGAAGGAGCATGCCACTGCAAGAAAAAGAAGTGAGAAAAAACACAAAATGAAGAACTTCTAGAGTCAATATTGTCATAACACGCCAAATATAATACAATTTTATTTCTAAAAAATACAGAAGTGTAGCTTATGAAGGCAATATTTTTATATATAACGTAAAAAGCTTTCATCATGCAACTATCTTGCTGCAGGATCTTAACTTCTACACAAGCTATTATTGGGCTCGCGAGTCCGTCGGTCACACATGAAAGCACTAGTGTATTTTCAAGTGTGCATTTTCTTTATCTTTCTTTGCTACAGCTCGTGTTTCTGTGCTTAGTCATTGACACGATGTTTCATCTAACCAATGTACACAGGGCTCCAAACCTGTCTTGAGGACGGCAGTAGTGCCCTCCGAGCTCCGCGTGCTACATCAGCCGGCGGACGCTGGATCCGAGATAGCGCGTCTCTGAGTATGCGCCGCAATTGTGCAGCTCTGGAAGGGTCCAACGTTTGTGTTAACCCTTCTGCAGACTCCGCCGGCCGTCAGAGATGCGCTCTGCGCCACTTCGCTGCCAAATCAAGGCGCTCGGTGTTGCGGCCCTTGCGCCCCCAAATCTGCATTATCGCGCAACATTATGAAAGGAATGCCGATGCTGAACTCGCACGCTTGCTTCCGTACTCGCGCGAAAATGCGCATGGTATGTGCGGAAAGCTACGCATTTTCTTTTTTTGCCTGTAATACTTCCTCTCCTCCACTAATCTAAGGACTTGTTCTCTTTGTGTCATCCTTCTTTTTCAAACCTGCATTTCGATCATCTCACTCCTATTTATTTTCTGCAAATGACTCCCGACACCAATAAATTACCAACTTCCAGGCGTTTAAGTAAAACAACAAGCAAAACATACTTTCCCTATGGCAAATTAAACTCTAAAAAATGTTGTTTCATGTTTTCTTGTGTGTTTTTTCTTGGAGCCAGAAAGTGTAAACTATATCATGCCGTGAGAGTATTTGTGAATAACCTAACACCTAATCCTGAAACCCATTGCATTAAAGAAAATCACTAGCATTCTTTTCAAGTGCCTAAAGTTAACAACTTGAAAGAGTTCTAAAGCTTGAGCGGCTTTTATTTTACGCATAGGTTAAAGTAAATGTTCTTCTACAAGTTATACATAGGGAATTGCTGAAAATCTCCGAAGAATTTGCAATACACTACTTAGGGACAACTATCTGCGGAAATGCAGTCAGAGATAAAAGAGAGTGTGCGCCTCTCTCTTTGTGCGCAATTTCCACGTCTCTTTGTTTTGCCACCGCAAGTTGTTCCCGAGTATAAGGACGCTATAATTCAAATTTCTTTTTAATGATAATTGCTTCTTCCAGCAATTCCTGCCAACTTCCTCTCTGTTTATGTGTTTTAATTTTGCAATGCTTGAAATGCGCTTTATATACCCCACACTCCATCTCACCCTACGATGGACTAAGGGCCAAAGCTACGCAGTTGTGTTCTCATTGTGCAAGCAATTTATTGAAAGAGCAGATATAAGAAGCACTTGAATTCGTAGCCGTGAGGAACCATTGCACGCAAACCCGAAAATGCGTATCTTCCCTCGCACACCATGAGCGGCTTCGCGCGAGTACGCAAGCAAGCATGCAAGTTTAGCGGCTAAATTCATCTCAGACGAATGCTTGATAATGGACCTTTTTCACATACCGACGGCACCAGGCGACGGCTGGACCTGCAGCCTAAAATCGAGGAAGGGACCTTCCTGCGCTACCAATCGATAATGGGAGCTACGCTACCAGTTTCTTCGTTCTCTGAGCAGCGGGGCGTGCCCAACGCGACTTCCGAGTGGGGCATCCGTGGCGTCCACTTATACGTCGTAGTTGATTCTTTCCGTCCGCTTTCTTTTTGCGTAACTACAATTATATGTATGCTGCAATTACGTTTTCTACTCGCTGATCCACAGCCTCTTTCCGAATTTCCTCGATTTTTCGTGCAGACTTCTGCCGCGTGGCGTCGGGCGCTCGCGCGTGCGCCAGAACGCTTCTCGGAAAAGGTTCAATCTGAACCTTTGGCGCACGGGCAGCCAAGCAGAGGGGTTTTATTTGGCAGCCTGTAGGCGCCGAGGGCTCTCTGACGGCCGGCGGAGTCTGCAGAAGGGTCAGCACACATTTCGGCATCTACCCGAGCACTGCAGAATGGCAGCGCAAGCACAGAAGCGCGCTATATCGAGCCCAGCTTCCGCCGGCAGATGTTGCACGCACAGTCCAAAGCTCACAGCTCCTGCGCTCTCGACATGTTTGGTGCCCTCTGTACATCCTGTCACACGAACGTGGAATCTCATAAAGTACACATTTGTAGAATCCCAAAAATAATGTGGCATATTCTTGGTTGCAGCCAAGTATGGTCGTTCATCTGAACTTTCAGTACTGTTTGTTCCTCAGCACATATAGAATATTTCCTCTTCAGACAGTATGCTACACGAATTAATTGATTGGGAGCTTCATTTTATATCTTCCGATTACCAATTATATGCTGCTTGTGAAATTTTTAAACTGGTTTGTCGGTTGCGTTATGACTCGGGAAGGATAATCTTGAGCTGTGGAACATTTCTGCTGTTGCACCTTTTTGTTTGGCAAGTTTATTGTTAGGTGTAGTATACACAAGAGTGAATTTTATATAAATTACTAATTAATAGTGCCAAAACAAATCTGTCAACGATGGCAAGCCTCAGCAATGGCAGCCTCCAGGTCAACAATCACTACAGGAGTCGTAGGCGATTCTCAATGTACTGTCATTTCCTTAATGCTGGATGGTGCCCAAGCTAAACCGTCAAGTCCTGCTTCGTGCTTTTGAGTGAGACGCTGGAACTGAGAAACTGTTCCGATTCTTAAATTAACGATCATGTGCTAGAGACTAACTCTGAATCCAAAAATGGTGCTGCACAAACGGGTAGTTCAGCTGCTCTTGACAGCCCTAACATAATAATAACAATAAATGCTTTATTTTGCCAACAGTTTACAGTTGGAAGGTGAAAAGAGAAAAAACTGTAAACACAGCTTGACTAGTCCTTTGCCACCTATATAGCAGTTGAGACGCGGGCACCAAATTATTTACTGATGATTAGGACACAAATCAAAAAACATAAAGAGATATGTTACACAAGAAAAAAATGATTAGTGTCATTATATAATGCAAATTCAGTTTGAACACACAGGCATTTGTAGACAAAACGTGGCAAAAAACAACTTCAACCCCCAAATATTTTAAGATGAGTATATCAACACTTAGCTTCTATTAGGTTTGGTTTGGGATGAGTTTGTTTAATTACCGCAATCTGCTTTCAGACACATTGTTAAGTTTTATATTTTTCCTACTGAACTTATTTAGTGTATACGGAAGGGTGTATGAAGCAGTGTATTGTCCGTAATTAGTTCTAAAAAATGGTACTTCCCATGGTTCTACAGTTCGCGTTGGATAGGCATATGCCTTTTTTAGGTTTGCTAAGTCTTCGAGACAATGTTGCGGTTGATTTCTTTCTACCATATATTTCGGGCATAAACGATATTTAATAAATAAAATTTTCTTATTGCTCAAGTTGATTGAAAACAATGTTCATTGTATAATTCAGCGTAACATGACAAATGCTTCTTAATATTTTTTGTGGAATATAAATATCTTTTGACGATTGGTATATGTAGTGGTTGCCCATATAAGATGGCCATAATTTATATGCGAGTAAAATAATGAATTATATAATAATAACTTCGTTTTAAGAGGCAAGATGTGTTTATGACGATATAAAATACCAACGACGCTTGATAATTTAGATACGATAAAATTAATATGATTGTCCCATTACATGTTTTCCTGAAGAAAAAAACCCTACAGTTTTAAAGGTGAATATAATTTGAATTTTTGAAGAATTAAAAAAAAATATATATCTTCGGTAATCGTGACATATTTATTTCTTGGTCAGAAATAAAGCTGCTTTTGTCTGTATTGACATTTATTTTTTAGAGCATTATATTTGCTTTAACTATCAAGGTTTTGTTATCTTTTGTTGGCATCACATATAAGTTTGTGGCGTTTTCTCAAGTAAAAAATACACTAGCATCTTTGGCGTAGATAAGAATATTCGTTGTTTAACTTACGTTTACTACGTCATTTATGTAGATATTGACTAATAAAGGCCCCACAATACTTTCTTGGGGAACGCCAGACTTAATCGGGTTTTTTTTCGGATGACTGACCATTTATATCTACATATTGTCTGCGGGAAGACAAATGGGAATTTAAAAGAAGTGACACTTGGCCACGAAATCCATATTCATTTAATTTACTAATTAACAAGTTTATGATCTAGGTAGTCAAAAGCTTTAGTGAAGTCGACGTATATACCGAGAGTAAGTTTTTTGTCCTCAAAACTCTTAGGTATATGTTCTTTTGGGATAAAAGAGCGAGTCTCGGTGCAGAACGATGTTTACGGAAACCAGATTGACATGAACTTATTATGTTGTGTTTTACAGCAAATGTTGTTATTCTAAGATGCATAATTTTTTCTTGACCCTTAGAAAATACCGGTAGGATTGAAACGGGTCGGTAGTTACCTAGGAAATTTTTATCGCCTTTTTCATAGATGACTATTACCTTAGCCAATTGCATTTGACCGGGAAATTCTCCTGCTAGCGAGCATAGATTAAAGATGTGCGTTAAGCAAGGAGAAATGAGATCAATAACATGCTTTAACCGGCGTAATTTGTAATCCATCGGAATCACAACTTTTACTGTTTTTTAGCTCATTAAAGACAGATATGCCATCTGTATATATGATACAGCGTAAGAAACATTGATGCATCGCTTTGAAAATTTATGTACTTGCACGCATCTGACTCGGGACTTTCTTGAACGAGGTTAACAAAATAATTAAACAATGCATTTGCCAATGCTCGACCAGATAACTCCTGGCCATTGTTGTCTATCTTTTCTATTTGTTTCGGCGCACATGAACGACCCAAGACAGAATTTAGTTTTTTTCCAGACGCGTCGGGGGCGGAAACGTCTGCACCGCCCAGTGCAGAGGTCGACGCTGATGATGTCGACGGTGCCCCCAAAGCGGACGACGTCCCAATGGCTAGCGACGACAACTCAGCAGGCAGCGCAGCAGCCAAAAGAGCGCGGGACGACGGCGTCACGGACCGTACCGAGCTGCAGCAGGTGGAGCCGTCTTCCAAGACGGTGTCCATGTGGAGCCGACGTGTGCCTGTTAAGCCGAACATTCCGGTGGAAGACAGGAAGGCGGCCAAGCATCCGCCGTGAATGGGGGCGCCGTAGTTCGTCGAGGGCCTCGAAGTCAGCGACTTCAAAGGACAGTCGCCTACACCGCGTCGACGAGGCTGGTGATCTGAGGTAAGCACCATACGGTTTGTCTTTTCTCCCTTTCCTGAATGGCGTTGATATTAGACGCCCCTTTCCATGTTGCCACTTTAACGTCCGCGACCTCAGCGAAGCTCCGGCAATACCAACTAAGCTGGCTGTTTCCCGAGAACGAACTGGATACCATTGCCGTTCAGGAAACAAAGTTTGAGGGTCAAGAGCAAACAGACCGTATGGTGCAGCCTTTTCGAACTCTTTTTAATATCTGAGTTTCGCACGCTATCGGCACGTCGGGCGGTTGCTGTTTGTTTTTTTGCGAGTATCTAGGGTTTGTTGAGACCGCCGTGATTTCTTGCGCGTATGGCCGTTTTGTTATGTGTGACTTTTTTTTCTTCAAAAATCGAGTGGCGCGACATTTGTGTTCATGCGCCAAATCGCGAGTGCGATCGCAGGGTCTCTTTTTAAGGTCTGAGCGAGTACCTTAACTGTGAACGGTTTGTAATCTTTCTTGAAGATTTCAATTGTGTTTGCGCGCCCCAAGAACGGGTGAATTTGAGACGTGTTCGCGACCAGATTGCTTTTAATTTAACAGATATTGTTGCGAACAATTCGTTGGAGGACACCGCTTCTTCCTCCTCTAGTAACGGTGTTCGTTTTACCCATTTTCAAGGCTCTAGCCATGCGCATCTTAATAGGGCCTCTGTGTCGCTCGATCTTGTCCCGTTATGTATCCATTAGTTTTTTTCAGCCCGTCTTTTTAGCGATCATTTGTTAGTAAAGTTCACGATTGGTAAAAATGTTAAGCAGCCAAATTGGGATTGGTCGCTCTGGAAAATGAAAAGTTGTCTTGCGAAGGATGGAAGTTTTTACAGCTCAAGTAAAATAATTATTTAGGATAGTTACATAAGGATGAGGCGACCATGCGGGGTCTGCGATGGGACACTTTTAAAGAGGAGGTAAAACTTAAGGCCATCGAAAAAAGCAGTATTCTTTATTTTCAGCGAAAGCACAAAGAAAACGCGCTGCGTAGTCGGCTATGCACTTTTTGACTAGAAGAAAGTGCGAAGCCGGGCGAGTTTGAGCAAGAGAAAAGACAAGTGAAGAATCAACTCGAAGATATCGACTGCGAAAAATACAGGCGGCTATTGTGCGTCCGTGGTTTGAGAAGCTGTGCCAAGGCGTATGACCGAAGGAGCGCGCGATGAGCGACGAGAAGCGGTATGCGCAGCGCAAAAAAATATAAAAGAGTTGTGTGTTGGTAACTCGAAAACCCGCGATAAGAAAGCGATTGCGGGGACCATTGTTTAATTTTAACGCGCTCTGCTTCGAAAGAGCGTTCCAGAAGATGACGGGTTCCAGAAATAATTCTTGTCGCTCATGCCCAGGCTTGAAGACAATGTTCGTAAATGGCTGGAAGAGCCGATTAGCGTTCGCGAGCTTACAGTGGCGATCGAGGAATTAAGGGCTAGCAAAACGCCCGGGCCGGATGGTCTTAATTCGGAGTTTTATAAAGCATTTAGGAGGGAGGCCGCAAAAACTTTTGCATGAGGTGCTGACCGAGGCCTATCGGAAAAATATATTACCACCATCGTTTTCAAAATCACACGTCATTCTTATCCCGCAATCCAATGACCCTGTGAAAGTTTTATCTGTTTCCTCTTACAGACCAATAAGTCTTACTAATGTAGTCTACAAAATTGATATAAAAGTCTTAGCTTCTCGTTTGCAAAATATGATTACATATCTGGTAGGCCCACATCAGACGTGCGGTATAAAAGGTCGGAGCATTTGTACAAACATCCACGTGGCTCAAACATATTAGAGCGGTGTGATGCCTTCGCTGGCCGAGTTGCCATGCTGCAGATAGACCTAGAGAAGGCGTTTGACAAGGTTGCACATGATAGGTATCTTTTTCGCATTTTGGAGCACGTTAATGTTGGTTCTGTTCTTTTGGACGGTATAAAAATGGCTTACGCTGATTGTACGAGGTCAATTATTGTCAATAGAAACGTTACTGCAAGTATCCGCGTCCAGTCTTTTGTAAAGCTAGGTTGTCCTCTGTCCCTTTGCTACTCGCGATTTACTTAGAACCCTTTTGTTTAAGAATAATTTATAATGACAATATAGGATGCTTTAGATTGCAATCTTTTGAAGTAAAGGTCCTTTCCTACGCGGACGAGGTTGCGGTTTTTTGTACTCAACATGACAGTCTGCCTGAAGTGGCTAGTATAGCATTTTCCTTTTGTAAGAAAACAGCGAGTAGATTGAACTGGGGAAAATGTGCGGGTTTCTGTCATGGTAACTCGGCCACCACACCTGAAGTTTTTGTGAACGTAGAGTGGACAACCTTGTCAGTGAAGTATCTCGCTGTGCCACTCCAGCACTACCGGGACACTAAGCAACTGTGGAATGAGGAGACTGATAGGGTAAGTGCGAAAGCAGAGGGTTGAAAAGGTCGCGCTTCGTCCATGTTTGAGCGCGCAACAGTCTGCAATTTATTTTTTATCGCGAAAATATGGTATATTTTGCATGTGTTGTCTATGTCGCACCTCAAATTGCAGAGGCTGCACAGGGTGTTTGCTGTTTTATTTGGAATTCAGGTTGGGAGCGTTGTTCCCGTACCAACTTATTTCGTTCAGTTCGAAGCGGAAGTCTTAGACTGTCTGACTTGTTTATACGACAAATAATTTCCAGGTTTTTCTTTTTGTTACGCAATCAGAGTGATGAATTCTTGAGGACTTTTACTGATGTGCATTTGCAAAGCTTCCTGCCTGAATTTGTAGTTTCTTCTAGCGGCTAAATAAGCGCGAGCGTTCAGGGGTTCACGTGTTGTGATGGCATTTCGGATGCTTAAAGTTCGGTTTTCCTTCGAGTACCTGAGCTCAGTCAGTCGCAAGAGGCTGTATAGAGATTTAGTTGATGTTCTTTTGCCCGAACCCCTTTACCGATCGTTGTACTGTGAGGGCGCAGGGCAGGATGTTTTCAACAGGGTTAAAAGAATGCCGAAAAGCCTTCTTTCAAGTAATTTTTTTTTCAGTTGCATTGCCGCGTGCTACTTTGTCAAGCCATGGCTTGAGGAGGAAAGGATTTCTTGCGAAATGATCGAATTATTGTTTGCTTTGTAAAAGGCCCGAAACTATAGAACATGTATTTTTATAATGCTGGGATGCGGTTTTCCTTTGGGTCATCCTGCAGCGAACGCTCAAAAAAGATTTCCTCTCAGAGCGCACGGCATACGGATTCTACCTGTAGATAACGTAGGTGGTGTTCCTTACGATATGTTTATGCTCCTTGCCCTCCACAGTGTCTGGAGGACGAGGACTGGTGTAAACAACGCGGACGCACGGGTTTGGCCTGCAAGAGAGTAATTTATTAAAAGTGCCGTTTATGTACGTGAACTGTACCGCGCACTGTCTGAACCACCAGACTGGTCGTTAATGTTGAAAAGGCTGGTCTGTTCAGAAAAAAATGTTAATGTAGCCGTGAGGCCCGATTACGGGCCAGCGCGCTTTTAACATTTGTCAATGTGTGTTTGTGCCTTTGTGCTTTTAGTTGTTCTTGTCAAAACAAACCATAAAAAAACATGCTGTTGCCGATTGTTTACCGCGCTTGACTGTCGCGCTGATAGTGTAGGTTCGACTCCAGTCAGCGGACTGCACTTTTATCTCTTCTTTCAACTTCGCGTTTTCGTGAGTCAGAGAACATTCTCCTCTGATCGAGTTCCGAATGTTTTACGCCCCGAATGTTCTGGGCTGAATGTTCCAGAGACACAAGCGTGCACAAAAAGGTGCTCCGCGTGGCGAGCCGGGGTCAGTCTCGCTTCAGCGTTCGACTCTGCTGTTACACCGACTTCGACGCCCGCGACGCTCTGCTGTTATCTTCTGTTTCATTTCTATTTTTGGGCACAAGTTCGCACCATCAAACGTTTCAGTTTCCCCAGTATTATTTGTATTCTCGCCTGTTCATTCGTTGGTATCTCAGCAATGCTTGTTAATGCTATTTGTCGGAGCCAGTAGTGAAATGCTTTTAGGAGGAGTGATCAAATAAAAACGTTCGTGTGCGTCATGTAGCCATGTGCACGAGGAGCCTGATGGTAGAGCCAAGTTTAGGGGTTTCACATCAGAAATCTACGAGGGGCATCTGGCACGACCCAGCGAAGAATTAAGTATTAATTTCGAGGACCTGGGTATCTTATTGAGGTGCAACCAAAGACTCCGTACCATGGGTACTTCTCTGCATTAAGCCTCAGTCAGTTTGCGGGCAAGTGCCTGATGTCATTGCAATTATTTTGGCAAGCGCAAACCAAAGTATAAGACAGCGAGCAAGCTCATTTTTCTCTCTTGTCTAGTTTTTGTTGGACACCATAGGCAACATTAAGGATATGATTAGGAATTCATTCGAAGCAGGTCAGCGAGCGGTGATTCATTTTCTAACAATGGCAAGGTGTAGATCAGTTGACATTTATCGCAGACCGGAGGCGATATATGTTGACAATTTGTACGGAAGGCAACAGTGACAGTCTGGGTGTTTTATCTTTCGGGAAGGACATAAGGAAACAAAATATTTCTTTTCGCAGGCTTTCGTTTAACATTTGCTGGATGCGTTAGAACAGAAAGTGTGGGAGGTTTGACCCCATCCAGCGTACTGTGCTGACATGTCACCATGTGTACATTATTTGTTCCATCCTCTATATAGAAGCTCTAAACAGACAATGATTCCACTCCGACCTGGACTGAATAGGTGTGGTGATAAATTGTTCATGAAACAACCACACGCCTTTTTCGCAGATGGTGTCCACTGTCTTCTCTAGCTCGGGGATGTGTGTCTCAATGCATCAAGGAGAGAGTTTATGGAACGCTGCTGCACTACTTACTACCTTGTATATTGGCTTTTTTATTTTCTACCCCACCGGCTAATCTACCTTTTCGTTCGTTCTGAAAGCACCCTAAAAATTTCCTTTGGTCCCAGCTCATGCAACATACAATTTGTGCTGCGATGATCTTCCACTGCTTCGAAGACAAGCTGGTATGATGCTCCTCATGCTGAAGTGTGATTGATTGGTGCGTGTTTGGAAAACCCTTTTTTTCATAAGGGTGTGAATTGTATTCAAGATTAGTTATGTCCAGTGTGTAATGCTTCAGTTTGGACTTGAGATTTGCAAGTGTACATTTAAGAGTGTATATATATATATATATATATATATATATATATATATATATATATATATATATATATATATATATATATATATATATATATATATATATATATATATATAATATAGACTTGCAAATCTCAGTCCATATATATATATATATATATATATATATATATATATATATATATATATATATATATATATATATATATATCTTTGCGTGTTTCTTGTCTTTCTCTTTTTTGAAAAAAAAGTATCCAAATGTATGTCTCGGTATCTTCATATATTTCAGCCTTTCAGTACATTTATCTGGATATACTTGTATTCACGAACGCTGTTTTTTAATATGTATATTCATCCCTGCTTCTTGTGTTGACTAAATAACAGGTATATGTTTGTGTACCAAATTCTTGAAAGGGATATTATATTTTGGCTGAATTAAATTTTTAAGCTGTGAACACGGTGGAAGAAAAATTTAGGTTATGACTCTCTGTCCGACGCGGCGACCACATTATGTTCGGCGCACTGAGCGCTTCACTCGCACGGAAACAATTGGCGCCCAAGTATCTGGACCCTCTCAAACCGACCTCTCCGGTGTTTTTTCCAGCGGTAGTCACGCATTCAATCGCTCACCGCTTCTGTTGTACCCTTGGTTCAAGAAACACATCTAAGTGATGACTCTCTGCCCGACGCGGCGGTAATATTTATGTTCGGCGCACGGAGCGCGCTTCACTCGCATGGGGATAGATGGCGCCCAAATATCGGGTCCCTCCCAAACCGACCGCTCCGGCTGTTTCTCCCAGTGGTTGACCCGAATTCTCGTCGCTCACCGCTTCTTGTTGTACCTCTCCGCCGCCACGCCGCCACCAAGTCGCCAGAGTTCGTAAATCTGTGTTCTCTTTCTTCTTCTTCTTCTTCAGATTAAGGCTCACCTTTGTGCACGATTCTGGCACCTGTGTTCGACACAGCACCAAAGCAAAACACAAGGCCAGACGCTGGCCGCACACCACCACCACAGCACCACACCGCGAAAAAGGCGAGCACGCTACACCGCCGACACCGTGGCCGCCGAGAAGAGAGCTCATACCTCGGCGTCCCCAGAGGCGGCGCAGAAATAATTAACTACTCCTTGTTCGAGGCTAGCTCCGAACGCGATCTGGTGGCTCGCTCCCCGCGGGAAGAGCGGGCAGAGTCATCACCTAAATGTGTTTCTTCCACCGTGGCTGTGAAACTCTAGTAGCTAGTAGTTTGAAAGCCTTGAAGGACCATTCAGTTGTGCAGTATGTTTTTTTAAACTTTAATTAGCAGGAATGTTGCCTGTAAATGTAAGTCAAAGTGTTAATGCTTTATGTGTACACAATTAACTTTTCATCGTTTCATTGGAGTCGTGTGACCTAAATAAATATATTCTATCGAAACATTAGGTTTGTGGAGGTACATTCTATATAAGATAATCAAGCAAGATTTTTAACAATCTCTACAATAACGTTATATCTAATTAACATAAAATAGTGCGTAATTTAAGCGGTAACATTTGTGTGTGAAAAAGAAGGAGAACAAATTTGCGGAAACAACTTTGTAAGTGCGGTATTAAATAACGTACCTTGTGTTGGGTACGTATGCAACAGAGCACAAGCAAATGGTGATTTTAGTCAACGGCCTTGCGTTGTTTCACTTTTATTTTTTTGACCTAGTCGTCTTTTTTCCTCGATTAGCTCGCTCGAGTGAAGCGGACGCGACCAGCTATTTATTCTTTTGTTTGTGGTTATAACTTCCGTGGTAACGTAAGGTGCGAGCGGCAGCAAAACTTATTGTAAGACCGTTTTGATCAGCATTTCAAAGAAACCGTGGAGAGATGTTTGCCGCAGGCTTATGCCCGAACTGAATTTCTGCCAAATATGTCGATGAATATACATCCGACGAGTTTGTCTTTACTCCATGTCCTACTCGGCAAAATCTAAAATGCATTATTTGATTAAAGCCGGTTTCCCAATTTATGCACTTCTACATATATAGACACACGTCAAACATAGAACCTAATTTTATTTGACTTTCAATCTTCAAAATTCGCAATTCATTAATTGTTACAAATATCTGAAATAAACTTTACTTTAAAAATGTAAACCATAGTTAACCAATTGCCGAATTTGAAACTAGTGCAGCGTTGATAAACAACCAGTGTCTTCGCGAGTACATATGACTTTTTGCTTGCTCGACCGATATCTGATCGCACTAAACGGGGCCACTATATAATTATCGGGTATTTATTTTTGTACATATATATCGTGAACTAGCTAAATATGTCAGTATTGAACCTTTTATACAGGGCTATATGGCCGTATATGCACGTGTATGTGGCGATATATGGCCGTATTTACGCACTTTAATGGCGATACATGGCAGTATTTGCCCACATTTACGTCGACGCGTAGCCATACTTGCTCACATATATGGCGATATCAGCCCATATTGGACTACCTGTGTTATTATATATGGAAATATATATTATATATTATGGTCAGACATTACATATTCTTAGGGCTGGCTCGCGGTTATTTCGGCCGAGATCTGGCGGTAGGTACACGGCCTAAAATCATCATCATCGGGATGTATGAAGATTGGCTTTGTGCTCGCCTTTAGTTATTCAGTTTTAAAATGGCAGCACCTAGTCTTTTATATTCCCATCTTTTTTTATCTACACGTTCCCTCAGCGACACAACAGCACTCGCCATGTTATAAGCCAGTCGGTGATCAGATCAGGACAACATATCCCCGTCGTCGCGCTGCCCCTCCTCACATCGCGGAGGAGGTGCATTCTCGCAGGCCGACGTCTTACAGGGAAAGGCATATGAGGCATCGAAGAAAAATTCACGGCATGTGATTGGCATCAGTAGCAGTAAAAATAAGCGTTTACTAGACATAGTTTTCGTTCACTCTCAACAACGGCCTCCTGGTAAACATTTCCGGT